>JAVXUO010000073.1:0-41110 GCA_033065855.1 Escallonia rubra
TCAAGCTAACTGCGTATTGGCTCTTCTAGGCTGGATTCGTTGCTTAAATCTGATTCCTTGCTCACATAACACTCCTATTATGAGTAAATATTCTCCACCAGAGAACAAATAAATTGAAAAGAAAGGTGACAGAGACCAGAGTTACCATGACACCAATAACTCTAGCGAGATATGCTTTGCACGTTTTGAAACATGATAGGCTACCATACTATCATGCACAAAATTGACGATCCAAATATTACCTTCGAATTTTTTTCCTTACGCGAAGAAACATTAAAGAGACAGGTATATTCAAATAACTGAACCTAATAAGAAAACAAATACTGCTTTTAAGCTATTGAGATAGGCCAATTTAGGAGTGACTAGAGAGCCCCGTCCCTCTTCAGTGACATCTTTTCTCATTATTAGCATCCCACTGACAAAAGATTAAATGTTTACTATATGGCGCTTAGCTGCAGGAAACTCCTCATATGGCAACGCTTCTCTCTCGGAAACTCGCTTTTGCGATCCCAAGTTAGGAGTTCCATGGGATCTCGTCCCAAGCTCATATGGGAACTCGATCCCGTCAGCTGGACAGAGATGCATGGAACAAGTGAGAGAGTACCTAAAAATCAAGCCCTTTTCGACTCAATTCCTTGTTTCTATCTTCCTTCAACTCCATAAAGCCTCTTTGTTTGTTGTTGCTGACTACCCTCCTCAAGAGAGCAGAGCTTGTCAATCGCTGCTCTCTCTCTCTCTCTCTCTCGTGTAAACTATATTCAGCAAATGGTAATACTCTTTTACGCATTTATTTATTCAAGCCGCTCCCAATCTTAGATTCTTTCAGGTGCTTACGCTCCCCGCCCCCGTTCCCGCCCTTGCCCCTACCCCCGCCCCCGCTCCCACTTTGTGCAACTAAGATACGGCGTATGCATATGCAATTATAGATGAGTGATTTTCGGATCCTATATTATGGGCATAAAAAACTAAGGCAAGTTTTTTTGAAGATTGGAAGCTCTCGTATGCTCCGATAGACCTAAAAGCGTTCTTAATGAATGCCAAGCCTACATAACCAAAAGATCCTAACTTAAACCCCTTCGGGAATAAAGCCAAAGAGAGATAAACAAGTAACTCCACTCCATTTACCCGACATCATTTGGCACATCTAAATCTACCCTAAATGGACGGATGGCCTATAATAGTACCCCAGAACCATACTCCGAGAAACAAAAACTATCAATGAGTGGAAAAACCGAAAAATTTTGTGGCTTCAACTGTTGGAGGATGCAATCTAAGATATATGTATATATAAAACATAGACTAAATATCCTACAAATCCTCCACCGCAAAGAAAGGAAAAAGAAAAAAAAAAAAACAACAAAGAAGCGTTTATGGAGAGTGGAAAGAGATGATACCTCCCAGTACTGTATATGTGTTGGTGTTGCCCTGTCTAAATCAAGATGCATTTTTATGTCCTCGTGAAGTTCTTCCATTTCTTTTACTGTCAAACCCTGTATTGACAGATTAAAAGAAGTGAGTTAAAGTGCAAACACAAGTCCTCATAACGATTGCATTTCTAAGAATGACACATTAATTATGTAAATGCGTCCGGAATATTTGATAAACAAACTAGCATTTTATTCTGTAACTATGTTCTCGGAGCCAAAATATCACTCCCGGAGTATGCTCACGAGTACACAGCACAGAAAGTTGATAAATCATTAGAACGAAAAAGGTAAAAAACTCGTGTGAGCACTAGTGTAAAAAATTACGAACCTACCCAGCAGAAAGAAGGATAATTTTGGAAAAAAAAAATAGTAAAACTTTTCTCATAATAGGCTGATGGATGATACCTTGAAGACCATATATGGCTCGTTTATTTCGATATCAAAATCATCTGACGGTTCAAGATGCTTAGACAGTACATCAATTGCTTTTATACGTCCTTCCCGCAACCGAATCTCCGACCTAACTTTACTTTGATCGAAATGGAACTGCAATCAAACATATGTTAGCACCTAATAGAAACAAAGACACCAAAGAAAGGGCACGTATGCAGCAAGAGCAAATGAAGAAATCAATTGATAGATGGAAAATGAAGAGAATCATCTAAGTAATTAGTTTCGTGGTTTTTTAGCCAGGGCACCTCCTTAAAGCTTTGGGCTTCTTTTATAAACAAGAATTGTTCTTAAGAAAAAAGGAAGGTAGAAGAAATTAGGATACACAGTACCTCTTCTTCTTTCTTCTCCCAGTCTTGAAATTCAGCCCGAGCACGCTCTCTGGCAAGTAAGGCCTGGGAAAATACAGAATAAAGTCAACACTACAACAAAAACATCAACCAAATCAATAAAATTTAAATGAAAAAACTATGATAGGTCTTCTAAAGCTGAGTTATCGAAATGAACAACTTTGAAAAACTTACCATTTCTTCCTCATGTTGTGCCTTTTCAATTGCTCTTTCCTCCCTTCTCTTTTTCACTTTCTCAATCTCAGCCTGAGATATAAACGTAAATAGGGATGAGACTTCATCCATAAAAGAACAAAATGAGCAGTAATAAAGCTCATCATTGCATAAAGCTCCAGGTCAGTAACATGAAATAATTGATGCTATGCAGACAATGTACGAGCTTCGAATTCTAGAAAGCAGTTTGCAAGAAATGGTTAAGACATCCGGCAAAAGTTCCACAAACAATAATCACAAATGGTCACATCGAAATAGTTGTCAGGAAAGTAAAATCTTACTTACTTTTAACCTATTTCTTACGTATTTGCAAATAACATACTCTTATCATTTTTTGTAGATAAAAATGCGCCAACTATATTAGAGATAACTATGTGTCATGATCACTAAAAAGATTACAATGCTCATCCTATACTTATTATCTGTCAACATCCTTTATACTATAGATGAACAATTAATTCTTCTATAGCTGAACAATTTTGAAACACGTTCTTCAACACCGACAGTTAAACTTCAATAATAACTTTAAGAAAGAGAGAGGTCCCAGCGTATGAAGTCCAGAAGTACAAAAGTGCTAGAGATGCACTTTAAGGAAAATATAACTGTTAAAGCTAATACTCTGACAACTTCACCCAAATGAGGGGGAGGGGGAAGAAAGAGGAGAGAAAGATTAGCCAAGGTATCATCTCAATGATCATAATATTCCAACTTAAAAATCCCGGGTAGAGCCTGGTAGGAAGTTGTTAGAATTGTGGATACCACATTCTTCTTTACAGATAGATGTAATAGAGACCTTCACAATATACAAGGATAATAAGAAAAGAAAGAAATTGACCTGCAACTACATACCATTCTTTCTCTTTGCCTCTTTTTCTCAGCTTTAATTGAGAACGTGTCAAGTGGCACGCCTTGAGTAACATCACGCTCAATCTTCTTTCGCCACACAAATCTGCAGATCCAATATTTCAAATTTATCAGCCTAACTAAAGCTAGTAATGTACATGTATAAGTTTCTTTCATATATTAGGCTAAATGTAATTTTGGAAGTGCGCTTTTGCAAGCTCATTGCGCGTATGTTAGCATAATCTAAAATCTTAGGCTAACCCTCACTAAAGTTCTGCAAGTTTTTTCCCTTAGAAACTGATAATATTTATTCCATATGGGGCTTCAATGAACTAAAAAAATTGGAACGTAAAAGAGCAAGTAAGAGAAAAAAATGAAAATTTCTGCTTCTAACTTTCTAGTTTCAAACCCTTTTTCTCCAAGGTCAAATAACTTCGAAACAACGTATCAAATGCACGTCAGAAGACTTGTTTCAATTCTCTTTCCTTCCATTTTCAACTTTTCCTTTTGTAGTCAAATAAATCCTTAGAATGGGAAGTTTATTCTTCCTTTTGAACAGGAAAAATGCAAAGACAAACACTTCAAAATTGAGAACTCTGGACAAGCATGCCAACCAAAAAATGAAAGCAGTAGCAATTACCCATGCATTATCTCATAAGACTCACCCCTTCTCTTTCTTCAGAGAAGTGAAATGCCACTAAGTATGAAACGACGCTTTTTCATGAGGTTAGATCCTCACATACAAGTAGACAAGCCCAATGTCTCAGATGTGGTAGAACCATAACCTCACGGTACAGAGAAAATGTGCAAGTCATCCCACTACATCTGATGTGATCAGGAGCGTATGAACAAACTAAGGGGATTGGAATTGCAATTGGGGATTTATGGGATTTGTTTACTTTCACGAGGGTTAACTTGGGATTCCATTGTATTTACATTGAGAATTGTGGATTAGTGTTATTTAAGAAATAAGTTGTAATCCCCCGTCAATTGGAGTAAACTAACGGTTGAAATTTGAGAGTTTTTTCGAAGAAAGCTTGAGTGCTTTGTCTTCTATGCCTGCGGGCACGCCAATTACCTGCAGGCCAACTCCTTGCAAGGAAGAAGCAAACGGTCTGCAAGCTGGTGAATCCCTTAGGAGGTGACAAGTAAATGGCCTGCGGGTCAGCAAATCCCTTGTGGGAGGGTGACGCAAATTTATCCTTTTACTTTTCGATTTTCGTCAGTTTTTATTTTGCTTCTAAAAAAGCACAATTATAATATGACAAAGAAAAGGTATTCTGTTCTTTTGGTTCTCAACACCCAGAAAGAAATGTTGCATCAGCACCGGTCATTTATGGTCTTGCTAAGGACCGTCATAGCCACCATTCAAATCAGAAATCTTGGCAACAACTGCAGCTAACGGTCACCATCACAACATCACCACTGTCAAACGGCACAAGCCATCGCCGGATTGCTTTCTTTATCATCTTCTCGTCATGAAGACGACATCATCGCTGTCGTAGAATCTTTTGCCATCACCACAGCCCGCCAGTTTCGGAGCCATCACCACAGGCTAACGTGAAGAAGTTTAGGTTTTGGCATACTGGACTTAGGCCTCCTCTGCTTTACTCCATTTGAACAATCCAAGTGTGTGTTTGACTTTTCACATACTGGACCACTTTTATTTTAATTTTACATCGGCCCACTTCCCCTATAGCGAAAGTCAGCCAACGTCCATTCAGCCTAGTTCTCTTGGTCTTTTAAGCCCAAATTTAGAAGAAAAAATAATAAGAAGAAAGAAAATCCTGAGTCCCTTTTTCCCTTAAAACCAGCTTATCCTGAGTCTTTTTTTAAAAACCAGTTCACTTCCTTTTAAAGTGAAAGCAGCCCAATAACTTTAAGAAAAAAACCAAGGGGAACCAGCAACCTTTAAGAATAAGACTAAACTTCCTTTTGTTTGAAAGACCGGCCTACTTTCTTTTGTAATGCTACTTCTGATTAAATAACCATGGAATGAAACACTACCCTTACCAGATCCAATCCAAATATATTAGCCTCCTCTTCCACCAGCCAAGCCTTGGACAAAAGAGTAACAGAAAAAGAAAAAGAAGAACCCCCAAGATAGATTATGAACTCTGGAACTTTCCGTTTGGAGGAATTGCAGCTGTTTAGGCAATACCCAAGGGCTATCTCTTGAAAGCTTTCTGTTTGACACATAACATCACAATGTCAATCATTAAGGAGCACAGGTTGACGAAGGAGAACAGGATTTAAATGCCATTTATTATCAGTCTGACGATGATCTGGGTTACTATACTGTTGAGTGGGCGAGTAAAGATCTTCTCCCCTTGTGTGACAAATATTTGTGAGAATCTTCCGATGTTCGGCATAGAATTGCAGATTTACCGAAGGTATGTACTGAGCAAGCTGAATTAACACGAAGGATTCTGGGCAAAAAAGTTGTACAAGAATCGTTTATCTCGCTATACAAATCTATGAAACTAAGTTTTACAACGCAACGAAATTATAGATGAATTTGAAAGATACTACAGTTGAGGAAAGAGTTGAGCAAATTGTTGAAGACGACCTCAAGGATTCTAGAGCTGAACTTTTCGAGTTGAGTTTGAGACTGTACTTATTGTTACGGAACGTGTTCCGCCTTTTGGACTTGAAGCACCAACTAAAATAGCTAATACAGGCATAATGGAGTGTGATATTGTTCCTACACATGCTGAACCAGAAGATTTGGAAACACGGACCGAGTTCAAGATTGATGATGTTGTTCAACTAGAAGAACCATCAAATGCAGTCAGGCCCAAAGAGAAGTTCCTAATAATTTTCCTGTTCCAATTTCCGAGCATGGCGTTGTGATTGATGTAGAGCACATTGACTTTAGTTTTTTTTAGGCAGCTTATTTGAATCATCACACAACACGAGATCTCTACTTACTATCTCGAAGACGAACTTCACTGCAAAGCAACTTTCTGATAATCATGACTTGCGTTTTTTAGCTGACTTTTTGTGGATCATTATCCTCCCCCACATTATAAAATTCAAGGTCGAGCAATTCTCAATGTGGAGAGAATGATGAGGGCACATGAAGAGAATTAAGGGGATTGAAATTCCAATTGGGCATGTATGGGATTTGTTTAGTTATAGACTTTACAATAATAGTTGGCAATTTAAGGTTATTTAAGTATTCAGTCCTAGCATTAGGTTATTTTTGTCTTTTAGCATATTACAAATTTCTTGTTAATTAAATTCGACGTTGTAATTCCCATTATTTGTTGGTTAATGAATGATTGAGGTTTTGAGTATGTCAAGAAAGCATCACCGCTTTGTCTTCCTTTACCTATGGGCACCCCAATTTTTTGCAAGGAAGAAGCAAACAGTCTGCAGATTGGTGGATCTCTTGCGAGAGTGGCATAGAATGGCCTGTGGATCGGCAGATCCCTGCTAGAGGGTGACAAAAAAATCTATCCTTTTACTTTTTAATTTTTCGGTGCTAAATTATGATGTTCTCCGTATGTAACTTGACTCTCGTCTTGTTGATCAATAAGCATGTCATGCCATCCCCAGGAGCACCTATTACTCTTATTCTCTGGCAAACACCCTGTTTGCAGTTTCATATAGTGCATGCTCTATTTTCATCAATTGTCATACCCCAACACCGCATGTGATGCCCTTCATCCTAGCTCAACGGGATCAAACTTGTCATGATTGCAGAGCAAATGTTGGCCATTGTCGATGCCGCATAAGTGCATAACATATTCGATCTTAACTCAACTGAATTTGTGATAATAGCAGTGTTGTTAGGTCTGACCACCCAGGCACTACATGCGAGGAATCAATTACTAAAACTTATGAGCTAGGCAACCACCAGGTAACGTATTCCCTACCTGTTCAGGCCACCTGAATATATTAACACCAAACAGCATGAAGAATTCAGAATAGTATGTTAAAATCTGTCTCCCTCCCTCGTTTTAGCAATATCAACTCTAGATCGAGACAGAAATTCCAAGAAAACTCTGTTAAAGGTGCAGAACAGGCGACGTTCAGGGCCTTGTATACTAAATGCACAGCAATTTTAGCGTCAAAAGCTTACTTTACTCATCACTGGCATGCTTCTTCATCTTTAGTTTTTACTCCTTGGTTATGCCACGTTTCTGGCTGACGTCCAGATACTTCTAAATTTTTTTGTAAAATTAAATTTTCAGTTTCTTGTTTGATGTATTAGGCTTTTTGAACACCCAGATACTTTTACTGGTTACTCCATCCCGTCCATTTAACTTTTGCAGAATCCTAGGATAAATTTTGCTACATGTAAAAACTGAATTCAACTCAAATGACAATCACAGATTAAATAAATCATTTTGCAAGTCAAGGTAGGGTAAAAAAAAAATTGAGCAGAAAAAGTCGAAGTTTGGATGTACTATTATTTGTTCTAGGATTTCGCACAAGTTAAAGGGGAAAATTCAATGAAACCGTGGACTAAGATCGAACTGCATTCCATATACAGCTACTTATTAGCGTGTGTATAAATGTAATCTATGCATACATATAGACGAATTAAAGCACAGCAATATTCACTATTCAAGGATATAAATCAACTTACGTCTCGTTGAGATTAGCATCGCCGAATGGATTGGAGTCGTTCGAATAGCCAGAAACCGTCTGCGACTTGAGCTTCTTCGCCACTTTCAAAGCCTAAAACCGTCAAAATCAATATCATCCGAAACAACAAAATCGCCAATACCAACCGAAGAAACCCTAAAACCACGCGGAATTGCAATTAAACACCAGATTTTACCTTCTTCTGGGCCTTCTTGGCCAAATACTCGGCAATGTCCTCTCCCGTGATCTTTCTTGACGACGAGGAAGCCGACCGCTTCCTTCTCCTGTCGCGGTCGCTGCCATCGCCGTCGCTGCTGTCACGGCGGCGCGTGCTGCGGCTGCGTGTGCCAGAGTGTCGCGGCGGCGGGGATGCGTCACGGCTGTCGGAGTCGGATAGTGGATCTTCGGGTGAATAACTTCGTCTGCTCTTTTCCTTGTTGCTTCGACTGCTTCCTCCCATGCTTTGTTGGGCAGGTGGACTTGGTTTTGAGATGGAGAGAGGTCTGATAATGAGGGCAGCAGCTATGGCGGCCAAACAGTGGTGATTCTCTGCTGTGCAAATTCAAGAAGAAAGACGACCTTTCTACGGGCTGATACGGTGGTTCTTCCTACTTAAGAAGCCTACCCCGCCCCAATTAGGAGTACAGGCAATGGCAGGAAACTATGTGGCAATTCGCGCCGCCCCAGTAGAAATAATGAAATATGACTGTCGGCTCACTTTTATAGAAATATAAATACGGTAGATATATGGGCTCAAGTTTTGGAGCCCGAAAAGAATTAAGACCGAGGACGTACATATTGGAGTTTTTTCCCTAATTAATACATATTTAATATTTAATTATCAATATACAATATTTTGAAACTTATTTACCCACGTACCACACTTTTAGAAATCGCTGTTTGAAACCACGTTTTCAAGGTAGAAATCGCTGTTTGAAACAGCGATTTCTACTTGATTTTTGCCTTAAAGTAGAAATCGTTGTTTGAAACCACGTTTTCAAGGTAAAAATCGCTGTTTGAAAACGTGGTTTCAAACAACGATTTTTAAAAGTGTGGTATGCGGGTAAATAAGTTTTAAAATGGTGTATATTGGTAATTAAGTTTAAATGTGTATTAATTGGGGAAAAAACTCTACATATTGTGTTTAAAGGTCCGCTCGGCGTAAGAAAAAAAAAGTCAGCCCGTTCAATTTTTATATATTTTATACACGTGCATAGTATTCGTATTTTTTTTCTCTTTTATCTTTTAAATTATCTCACCTTCCACCACATAAAAAATATACACTCTCGAAAAACCTGAAAGAATTATATTTTTCTGTCCTTTATAAATTCTCACTTCACACCTATATAGTTGCACGGCTTAAGAGTATGTTCTCTGACTTCTCTGTCTCTATACCTCATTTTGGTGCATCCGCCTCTAGTTTTATCTTTTCATCGTAAACGTTGTAACACATACATAGACACGAACATCATGTCAAGCTTTTCCAGACCAAAGGTAGGTTGTGAATCAAGCATTAAGCCACTCATATTAGATTCCCAGTGTGTTGGTGGGCCGCGGTGAAGGATGGATCGATCATGGTGGTGGGTTTTCTGGGAGGTCAATGGGCAAGAGGAGGATGACGGGAAGGAAGAGAATGTTTAAGTGTCGATGGTGGTGGTGTTCAATTTGGTTGTGGGTCAATTGGGTTCTTTATACTTTTGTTTATGATCATGACTGATACCAAGGAAAGTGGGTTCGCAATCGACGTGGAGGTGCCACAAGGAATGCAGTCCGAGTCAGATGCCAAGTGTGCTGATGTGGGACACATCAAGGGTGGAGCAAGGGCAGAAACCAAGAGCTTCCCAGACAGAGCCTGAGGGTGGCAGCGCTGCGAGGGCGATGGTGCAGGGTGAATACACGACGACAGTCACAGTCCGATACTTAGGTCCAGAGTCAAGGTCATGTATGTTTCTCTCTCTAGAATTCCAGAGGATTTGGATTCTAGAGTGAGAAAGTGAAAATGGCAAATGAGAGAGTTCTGTCGGAAAAGAAATCCAAAGTCCACTATTTATAGGCAAAAGTATGCATATGTCATCAATTGCCACATGGCATCCCCTGGGAGTAACACGTCACCAGGGGGCCAAAAATAATGATTCTCCATTGGACTGTCGGATCGTATATTCACCCGGCCTGCTCCTCACAGTGTCGCTCTGTCTGTCTAGAAAGTCTGGCTCCCACAGCGTCGGTGTTGCCAGAGAACACCCCTTGATCTAGCCACCAATTGAAAGGTATTTGTAGGGGGGGCGTATAGGAATTTTTGTGGTTACGCCAACTAAATCGGAATTGGACTGAGAATAAAATTGGGATAAGAAGTATGACATCCTCATATCGACCTAGATTGAGGGTTTCCACCCTTTAACGGTGGACTTAGACTGGGACTAGGACTGGGAAAAAGATTTTATGTGACTTTCATGTACTAGCTTGGACTAAGAGTATAATACTCTCGGACTGGGAAAACAGGTAACGTACTGACCTAAATTGAGGGTTACATACCCTCAGACGTGGACTTGGACTGGGAAATGACTGCACCCTATGCATACCCTCATTCAAAAGGGATTAAGCCAAATGTAATTCGACCTGTATTTTAAAAAAAGACTATACATGACTCTCACGTACTAACCTGAAGAGAGGGTCGAATACCTTCAAACTTAAAACTGGACCTGAAAAAAGAAAAGATAGGAGCGCGACTGAAAAGTCACAGCAAAGATCATATTTTATTTTCTTTTTATTTTTTTCAAAAAATTTATTATATGAAAACTTTTTTTCTTCTTTCTTCTTGAAGACTAAGGGTAGGAGACAAAATTCTATACTCTAGACTTAGACAAGATAAAGATATTGACCCTGAGTGTTGGGATATGGAAATCACATGGAGCCCCTAGACAAGAATGCATACGGTCGCGAATGCTGATTATGTCATGAAATGGACATGGACATGCTCTATCATAACTGTCGTGAAAGGGGTATCACAGGGAGCCCTTAGACAAAATGCATGCAAACTACACTGACTCTGCAATGAACTGGAAGATGACAAACTCTATCACAACCATCGTGAAAGGGCACTCCTAGGAAGCCCCTAGATGAAATGCATATGGACAAGACTGACTGTGAAATAGATTCGAGACGGACATACACTATCACGACTGTCGTGAAGAGGGACTCACAGGATGCAAACAGGGTTGACTCTACATAACCCTCATGGAAAGAGATCAGAAGAGAAACCCCTATTACGACTGTTAGGATGAGGGACTGACTGGGAGCCCCTAGACCAAAATTCATGTAGGATTGACTCTAGCATAACCCTAGTGGCCGACGGATCACAAGGGAAACCCCTAAGGACATCTACAAAGAATAACTTATGACAAAAATAATATCATTTCCAAGTTTTAAAGCATGTTTGAATTGAAAATCACTTTGACTGCCCAATATTGCGAATCGACCATTCACTTCGAGATCTATTCTTTTATTTTATCATTTAGAATTTAAGGCAATGGATCCCACTCAGTTGATATGCCATCTCTACTTAAAGTGGGAAGACCACTGAAGTTTTGGATTGAAAACTTTTCAATTATTCATCATTAAACGTCATGCAACTTCACAAATAAGTTAATTCTCAACTTAAGCAATCAGGTTTGAATCCTCAAGACTACCATCAAAAGGTTGGGCTCAAAAAGGTGGATAGTGAGGATATATGGCATTGTATGAACTGTGAGGCTGATGTATATGTTGTGAGGCTGCTGGAGTTCAGGCCTAGGATTAGCTAACAGATCAATGTATATGATTAGGTTAAGCAAAAGTACATGACTATCAAGTGCGTGATAGAAAGGCACAAGATAAAGTCGAAAGGCACAAGATAAAGTCGAAAGGCTTATATAATCATTGAAGTGGTGGCAAATATATCAAAATATCGTACAGAGCATGGTTGCCTGATAGAAAGGCTTTCATGAATATCTGCTGAATATATGTCCTTCGAACTCAATCAATGGCATCCAAACGCCAAATTTCACAAATCATTCTCCAACCTTTATGTTATTTCTTTTTTTCTTTTTCTTCTTCTTATTTCTTTCAATTTTTCTCCTTTCTTTTGAGATAGAACAACTGATCATCATGATTTCAATCGTCACCTATCTTCCAAACTTTGGTTCATATAAAGGGGAAGCCTTCTAATGTTAAGTTGACTTCGCGGCGTTAGCTGGGGCATAGGCACACACAAGGAGACTACCCGCCCCAAGGTTAGAAATATAGGCTTTCGAAAAGAAAGGCTAAACTGTTTAGGCCCAAAAGGCCTATCAAGTGGTAAAATTTAGTATGGTAATTAGGATGATATATGATGGCCAATTGATGGCCTCTAATCATCAGGAATGCTCATTTCAAGGAAGACTCATGCAAATCTAGCTCTTCTCGAGGTCTCTCTTTATTTTTCCTCATGCCCTAACTTCTTCCTAGACCGTCCTTTTTCAGGATTTTCAATCTAGCGAGCTTTTTCTTGTTTTCTCTTCTTTCTTTTTTTTTATTTTTTATTTCAAGATAAATGGTCCAAGCTAGGAGAGGGAGAGAGAATTTTGAATAGGAGAAAATCTTGACACCGACATAACACCTCATTATCTTTGATGCTTAGGCTTGTTTTTAGTGACTGAGGGTTGGTGGACGTTGGCCAAGAAAAAAGAATTCATAACCTTTTCATGATAGTTTCCTAAATTCTCACTCGAATGTCTAAGTTTCAAACCAAATTCTCCTGTTAGTTTTTTTGACATTTAGTTTTGAAGGATATGAAATTTTGATTATTACGCTTGAAAAGATAGTGATTCACCAACTCCAAGTGCAAAGAAGAAGTATCAATGAGATAAACCACTAGCCTTAATATTCAAAGTCATCTTTTGCGCAATATCCTGAAGTGATTGGTCAATCATGAATTCACACTGATATGAAATCAAGCAAATCTCGACTTGCTTTGAACAGTATTTCTTATATGGTAATCAATACTACACCCAAGTAGCAGATTATATGTTATTAGTTTTGAATCGTTTCCCAAAAATTGCTCACATTATCTTATGTAATCTATCTGAACTATATGCAAGTTTATACACGAGGCAATAGATTAGTGAAGCATATGACTATTTCCTTCATTCTTGAGAGAGATGATGTCTGAATTTTATTCATGCCCATCAAATCCAAATGACAAGATATAGATGTTTATATGATTTCCATCAACTAGGGAACTAGACTTATATGTTCATAGGAGTTTTAGGAACTTCCTTATTCTATACCAAACTACCTAAAACTTGTAGCTTCACATGATTCTTATATTCTCAACAAGACTACTGGACTATTCTTTCTTTTAGTCACTTTATCTTATTATCCCCATTCTGTTTTTGGAAGTCACCATAATCAGTTTTACATCTCGTGACTTTGATTACATGGCTCCCCCACTAGCTTGTTCATATCCTTAGGGATCCAACATGTCTAGTAAACAAAGACCTTCAAAAAAAATCATCTCACTCTATGAAGAAAGATTTTGAACATTAGGTTAATGAACCTTATGATTTGATGTTGATACATGAAAGGCCTACTAACAACTCATGGTTCATAAGGAAGTATATTGGATTGGAAAGCATTTAGTATAGGACTATAGACGCCTCATTTGTAAAGCCTTCTTTTGTCCTTTTTATTTATTATTGGGCTTTTGTTGTTAATTAAGTTCATTATTATTATGGGTCTTGGTTAATAATACGTAATGTGCATAACTCACTTAAGTCCAATCCCATGAATGGTCAACCAAATCATGGTCCAGTCCAATGATGGTCCTAGGTTAGTCCAGTCCAGTTGGTCAAACTAGTCTAGTTAGTTGGTTCAGTTAGCTGGGTTTAACCTACGTTAAGGTAGAGAGGTTTTGGCTTGACTTAGGATTGATTGCGATTAATCCCACGAATATGTTAAATCCCTTAGGATTCTAGGAGATTTTTTAACTGAACTTGGGGTAATTATCCTCCCCCCCCCCCGAATTTGGAATAGAATTCGAATTTAATCGAGGGATGAACCGACCGGTATTTGGTAAAACCTAGCTGGTAAGGCTTTTAAGTTGGGTAACATCGACCATTAAGTTGACTTTTCTGGCCTTTTTGAATTGATTTTTGGAATTCAATCTTTTAGAGAAAGATGCATGAAAAAGTTAGCTTTACCATTTATCAGCCTCCATACCCTTATAAATAGAGACCTTGCGCTATAGAATGACCCTTAAATTAAAAATTTTGTAGAGAGAGGGAGAGAGTTTCCCACAATCCCCCAGCCAACATATTTGCATCATGGATCCATCCCGACATCGTGTCAAGCAGTCCAACGAGCCAAGTTTTGAAGTATTCATCTTTCTAGTTTCTTTTCATTTCTAAGGGTAGAGTCCTGGTTAGAAAAGTGTTGGATTGTCTCCCCTCGCCGTGGCCAGATCTAGATAAAAAAAAACATTAGTATCAAAGTCTTTTATTTCATTTTATTTAGTATTCTAGATAGCTAACAGGGTAGTCCATTAGAGTTCTAAGCCCATTTCAACTAGTAGAAGTCGAGCCCATTTGAGAAATAAAGACTGAGATCTAGATTGCCTCTCGTAGGTCCGGTCAAATTCGAGTGATTTGATGTCGATTTATCCGACCGCGTGCGTAGGCCACTCG
This sequence comes from Escallonia rubra, assembly GCA_033065855.1. Lineage (NCBI taxonomy): Eukaryota > Viridiplantae > Streptophyta > Magnoliopsida > Escalloniales > Escalloniaceae > Escallonia > Escallonia rubra. The sequence goes on from JAVXUO010000073.1 coordinate 14,578, forward strand.
ACCCCTGGTGTTGGGTTCAAACTAAATTTTAGGTTGGTTTGATTTTTATGTCGTGTGCATTTTCTAGCTTTATAAAGGCTGAAAGCCATAAAAATGTAATAAAAACCAATTAGGGTATACTGGTGCCTAACACCTTCCATTTGTATAACTTAGTCTCTGAACTCATCATCTTTGTTTCGTTAGATTAGGTCCCTATGTTTGCAAGTTTGAGTCATTTAGGTTTTTTTTGGTTAATCTCATTTGTTAATAAAAATAAGATGGTGACTCATCATTTTTCTTAGGCCTTCCCGAGCCTAGGAGTATCTCAAATGTGGTGTTCACAGGGCGAAGTAATACCCCGCACCTAGAATATGGTTTACGATTGTGATAATATATATTAATTGGAGTCTATAGCGATGATCATCACCAGCTGTATTGAGTGACCTTTAGCAACAATTTATAATGCTCTTAAGTTGCAAAGAATAAGGTGAGGATAAAGTGACGCCCGAAACTTTTCATTTGTTGATGAAAATTTTATTTTTAATTTAAAGAGTTTGTGGTCTTTTAAGAGATGTGGATGAAATGGTGAAAATAACTAAGTATGAAGGGGTTGTTAGCAAGTATTAGCACTAGGGCAACCATATATAAGAGCCTTTTTACGCAGGGGGGGGGGTGCAACCGTCCAAGAAGTCTGGCCACTTCAGAAAGAGAGAGGGAGAGATAAGCAACACCTATGGCAAGACTTTTTCAAGAAAAATCTCTAATCTTTCCTCTCAATTAGCCATGTAATCGGGTGTTTTAGGTATGATATTGTGTGTGAATTGGTGTGTTTTTTGTGTGTTTCAGAGGGTGAGATGTGGGTGTGTTTGAGAAGAAGGCTGCTGTAGAGCAGCATAAAAGTGGGTTAGGGTTTTTATCATATATATTTTATTTCATATCATATTGAGGTTATTTTTGAAAACCTCATTGTGTCGCATTCAACTTTTAACTTTTGAGTTTTCTTAGAATCCGACATTTGCATATCAAAAAATGACCTTAAAGTCAATGCCCCGTAGAAGTCCAGATTTTTTTATTTCTGGCAGCCACTTCAATTTGTCATAAAAAATCCATTACTCATGTTTTATTTGTGAACTTTAAATTTATAAAAATCTCAGAAATTGTTCTTCAACTTTGTAATTTTGAGTTTTCTGAGATTCATAGTATTTATGCTCCAAAATAATTATTGAACAAAACTGGTCTGCGCATAAATGTGTTGTTTCTATCAGCCAAGTCGATTTGCTATAGAAAATTCATTAATCATTGTATTTTTATGATCCTTATATTTTTGAAAACCTCATAAATTAATTGAGGAAGCTTAAACATGTGTTAAAGAGACTCAATAAGGAACACTACAACAATATATCTCTGAGAACAGCACTCAAACTATAGGAGCTACAGTAGATTCAAAACCAGATTTTAAGTGGTCAAGATTTGAATATGATTATGAAGGAAAAAGAGGTATATGCACAATATTATGAATTGGTACAAGCTGAGGAAGCATTTTATTATCAAAAGGCCAGAATAAGAGACTTAAAGCTGGGGGATGGAAATACTGCATACTTCCATAAAAAGATGCAGCTCAATAGATCAAACAACAAAATTTTGGCTATCAATACTGTGGATGGAAGGCATGTCACTGGGGCTAAAGAGGTGCATCAAGTAGCTATAGATCATTTTGCCAACTTCCTTGGTACTCATGTTCCCCATCACCACATTTCAAGAACTAGGCTGAACAGTTTCATTAAGAGGAAAGTGGATATACAGGATCATCTGGATTTATGCTCACCAATCTAAGAAAAGGAAGTTAAGGAGGCAATGTTTTCTTTCAAGAACAACAAAGCTCCTGGGCCAGATGGTTTTAGTGCTGAATTTTTTCAACAAAATTGGGATATGGTAGGGAAAATTGTCACTGCTGCAGTTTTGGAGATGCTCAATAACAATGTAGGTATCAGGAATTTCAATAACACAGCTTTAACCTTGATTCCCAAAATCCCTTGCCCTAGTACCATGAAAGATTTTAGGCCTATAGCTTGCTGTAATGTAATCTATAAATGTGTTTCTAAAATCCTGAGTACTAGACTTAAGAAGGTGCTACCAAAGTTGATATCCCAAAGGCAGTCTGCTTTGTGACTAATAGGAGTATTGCTGATAACATATTATTGATGCAAGAACTAGTGAAAAATTATCACAAAAGTGGGGGTACTCCAAGGTTTGTGATGAAAGTGGATATTCAAAAGGCATATGATTATGTGGGATGAGAATTTTTTAAGACAGTAATGGAATGTATGCAGTTTCCTTCCCAGTATGTAACATGGATCATGCAATGTGTTACCACAACAAAATTCTCTATTAATCTCAATGGATGTATGGAAGGCTACTTTGCTAGTGCTAAAGGTCTAAGACAAGGGGACCATATATCCCCCTATCTTTTTCTTTTAGTCATGGAAGTTTTCTCTGGGATGATGGATGAATACTCTACAATGGAGACTTTCCACTTTCATCCTAAATGCAAGGAACTAAAAATTACTCATATGTGTTTTGCTGATGACTTATTTTTTATTGCTCAAGCAAAAAGTGAAACTATGGAACTTATCAGAAAGGCATTAAAGGAATTTGAGGAGTTATCAGGCCTAGCACCTAATTTGGACAAGAGCTCTGTATTTTTTGCTGGTGTTAATCAGGGGGAGGCAGGACAGTTGATTGATATCATTGGAATACCTGCTGGGGATCTTCCTGTTACATTTCTTGGGGTACCTCTTATCTCTACAAAGTTACAGTATAAAGAGTGCAAAGTGTTGGTAGAGAAGGTGACAAAGAAAATTAATAGCTGGGCAACTAAATACATGTCTTATGCAGGAAGAATGCAACTGGCAATCACAGTGCTGCTCAGTATGCAAGTGTATTGGTGTAGTATTTTCATACTACCTAAGAAAATACTAAAGCTGATTGAAGCTAAAGTGAGAGCTTTTATATGGACATGAAAGGATAATGCAAGGCCTGGAGCAAAAGTTGCTTGGAAACAAGTATGTTTACCAGAAAAGGAAGGGGGATTGGGCATTAAAAGGATGGATGAATGGAATAGAGCAGCAATGTGTAAATATCTATGGGATCTGGCCAGGAAAAAAGAATCTTTGTGGATCAAGTGGTGTCATATGTTTATAATAAAAGATAGACATATCTGGACATTTAAACCACCAGCAGTGATGTCTTGGACATGGACAAAGTTAATGAAGCTCAGAGACAAAGTGCAGCAATGGATAAAATATAAAGTAGGGGATGGCAGTTCAACTTGGTTATGGCAAGATAATTGGCTTCCAAATGGCATAATCATTGCTATATATGGGCAAAGAATTGTCTCTGACTCTAGATTGAATATGAATTCAAAGGTCAAAGACATTATGCACAACAACACATGGAGACTCCCAGCTATAAGATCAAGAGCTTTGCAGGGCCTAGAATAAGAACTTGAGACTTTGCATGTTCCAAACTCTCAAACTCAAGATACTCTCATATGGTCTTTAGACAACTCTGGACAATTTTCAATCAAATCTGCTTGGGAAGGAATCAGAACAAGGAAAAATACAGCTCTTTGGTGGAAATTATTATGGTTTCCTGGACACATACCTAGATGCTTAATGATGCTATGGTTGTTGTGCAATGGAGGATTAAGAACAAAAGCAAAGTTAAAAAGCTGGAAGATATTGCAAGATGACAAATGTGTGCTATGTGCTATACAGGAAGAAACTGAAGATCATCTGTTCTGGAGATGTATATATGCTCAGGAGCTATGGGAGGTAGTCATGAATAAACTGCAGGTATCTCCACAAGTACAAACTTGGAATGAAATGCTACACTATGCATGCATCAAGTTCAGAGGAAAAAGTTTGAAAGCAAAACTATGTAAACTCCTTATTGCAGCTACATGCTATGGACTATGGCAGGAGAGGAATGCAAGAGTCTTTAAACAACAAGCTGTGTCAGTACATGGATGCCTGAGGGTGATTCAACAATGGGTGAAATATAGGACATTTAGTTGGAAAAAGGCACCTGCAACTTCAGTTAATCAAATGTTGTGTGAAGCTTGGGGTATTGATAAACAACTATTGTTAGAAGGGAGATAGTGTCTTGATGGAGATGGCAACATGAAGAGAGCTTGGTAGAAACTGGTAGGTTGTACATTGTAAAATTGTACAGGAAGATAGTTAGTGAATTGTATATATGGCAACAGAGAACAATTATGTACATATTTTGTTAAAATGGAATGAAATAACTCACTAGGACCTTTACCCAAAAAAAAAAAAAAAAACCTCAGAAATTCTACTTTAACTTTGTATTTTTGAGTTTTGTATGATTCATCATGTTTCTGCCTCAGATGGTTAATGTACAGAACTAGAATTTGCTAGAAAATGTTGTTTCTAGAATTACATATCAGTCTATTGCCCAAAACTTTTTTAAGCCATTTCTAAGCATATTTGGGCAAAGTGCAAAATTCCCCTTACTTTTGTGAAACCTTCGATGTACAAGATTTTTTTGGGCATTCAAAGGACCTGAAATGATTTTATTTTGAAAATAGGTTTTTGAAATAATTGGCATAGTAAACGAAATTAGTTTTAGCCAAATTTTTTATGGTGATGTGATCTTATTTGGACGCTTGAGTTTCTAGAATTTCGTAGCATTCCAGCACCATTTGATATACTTTTGATGTAGGACCCTTAGCGCTCAATTTAAGGAGCAGTTTAGGATCCCGAATAAAAATAATTCCCAGAAAGGTTTTTTTTTTTGTCTAAAAAACCCACCTAATCATTTAAAAGAGTGTTTTGAGTTATATTGGGTGTGTAACGGTATGCTAGGTGTTGGGGTAATTTGGTAATTTTACACAAGTCTAGGAAATTTTGGTAATTTCGCGCAAAACTTGAGCACCTCAGCATGATTGAGCAGCAAGAAATAATATCTATATCGTTTATTGTTTAGGTTCCGATAGACAAGAGCTAGGGCAGCTTTGGGAACAAGAACCAGAACCACTTAACTATCCAAGTAAGTACTCCAGCCATGTCACTCCATAAAACCTCTTTTTCCATTATATATGTATGTAGACGTGATTTTCTACCAGATGAATGTTTTAACTTATTGCAATACTTTTGCTTTTTTGCAACTGGTTCGATGAGAAAATGAATTATAATTGCCATGGAAAGTGTTGCATTGGTTTTTGAGAACTCTGTGTAAATCGTTGTTTTATCGTGAGGTTAATATCGGTTGATTTGCCCTATATCCACAGGGAAAAGTGGATTCTACCAGAACCACTTAACTATCCAAGTAAGTACTCCAGCCATGTCACTCCATAAAACCTCTTTTTCCATTATATATGTATGTAGACGTGATTTTCTACCAGATGAATGTTTTAACTTATTGCAATACTTTTGCTTTTTTGCAACTGGTTCGATGAGAAAATGAATTATAATTGCCATGGAAAGTGTTGCATTAGTTTTTGAGAACTCTGTGTAAATCGTTGTTTTATCGTGAGGTTAATATCGGTTGATTTGCCCTATATCCACAGGAAAAAGTGGATTCTAGGTCCTGGTCAACAGGACCATACGTTGGCGTACAGTACTGTTACATCGTGGTTCGCCCTTGCGTTCATAATATTGTTTATTAGGGGCGGAGGAGGGATTCTGGGTCCTAGTCAGTAGGACCATACGTTGACCGCAGCACGCCGTGAAAAGAGTTTAAAATTATACTCAAAATTTAATTACTGTTGTTATGAATTCGTTTTGGAAGAGTTCTCCTAAAGCATGATTTGCTTTTATAAAGTATATATGTGTATAGCATTTTTTGTGAATTTGTTACCAGTTTTAAAACAAAGAAAACATGGCATGTTTTTATGAAACCCAAAACCTATTTTAGGGATATGATATGTGCACTTACTGGGTCCAAGCTCACTCTTTTAAATATTTTTCAGGCAATGTTCTAGATGGAACCGGCACTGATGAGGGCCACGAGGATGTAGTTACGGTAGACGACTGTTAGAGGAGTTATAGTCCTCTTAGATTATTTAATAAAGCCTTGGATGGTATGCTAGTACTAAATTTGTAAATTTGAGAATTTTCGGAGCTTATATCTCCATCGGATTTAAAATGATCCATGTTAGTTGTTAAATAAAGAATGTCATTGGAGATTTAACAACTAACATGGATCATTAAGGAGATGGTTTTAAATTACTTGGTTATAGACTCTTGTGTACATGTTGTAATAAGGCCTGACAGAGCCCTGGTTGGATGTTCGAATGGGCCTGCGACCGGTCATGGTTCTAGCACATGGGCTCACCCGTGGGTTCGAATCGTGACAGACTAAATTAAGAGGACTAGACTTGAAACATTTATGTGATTTTAGGCCTTTATAATATTTTTGTATCATGTGTACAATGTGTTCGGTTGTTGTAAATTGTATTTTCATATATGACTCACCCACGCGCATAAGTTTTCGAGCCCACCCCTTCGAGAGTAATGGTTGAAACCTTCGAACTTCTTATACCCTCACATCCAAGGCCTAGTACCGAGACCTCCTAGTATCTCGGCATTTTAAATAACGTGTGGACACGTACCAATGACCACTCATTAAGAGCTACATGAGTTACAGGTAAGAGGTATATCGTACAAGTTAAGTCGAGGGAGTAACCTTGAACTAGATGATGAAGAAAACACACACCCAAACCATTTTTCATGGTCTTCCCCTCAATGGGGATACCTGCTTGTAATTTGGTATATCAGCTGGGAAACCAACCAGTTTATCTTAGAATTAGATGATATTTTCATTAGGGGGGTGAATCCTAGAGAATGTCTTCCTGATCAATCTGTCCGTTAACCCACAGGTTATCCCGACAGTTCATTAGCGAGCACATTTTTACAGCATAAAGCAAGCCGGTTTAGGCTCGCCAAGATGACCCAAAAATGTAGTATGCAGATCAACTTGACGGTAAGCCTTAATGGGTATTATCGGACAATTACCATATTTGGGGCCATCGACCAAATCACAAAAGTCACAACCCCTATTTCAAAACAACCCACTGACCGACCGGTCGATAAACCTATTTGTCTGTGGACATGTTTTGGCAAGTCTAAAGCTAGACAGTTAATTATGCTTAAAGTTTTGTGTTAAGGTTTTGCACTTTATACATTACACAATTAAGGATAGAAAGCTCTGGTATTGGGATCCATCCAGAAAGCTCGAATAAATTCCAAGGACCGAAGAATATCCCCAAATTCATAACCTCGTTTGAATCCTCGAAGACCTTCAAAGGGACTTTCAAGTTAGTTTCACCACTCTGACAGCCCAGCCACAAAGACCGCCATGGATTTGCAACTACTCAAGGAGATCATAAGCACACATAAGAAGGAACATACAATGGAATCTGAGGAAAATAAAAGCTGAAAAGAAGGAAAACATGAGGAGAGAAGATCCCAAGGTTGAAACCAACTGACTGTACAAAACTGATTTTGAAGGGAAAGCAAGCATTCCCGGATGGAAGGAAGAGCTGGCTACATTGGAATCACATAATGCTCGAGTGAGAAGGGCGGAATATAATGTTCATGCCTACTGCAGTGTTGTAAAAAGTGCGCCTAGGCGCGCGGCGCAACCAGGCTCACGGAGCGCGCCTCGCCTAGGCCTAGGCTCAGCGAGTTCAAGGAGGCGCGCGCCTCGTGCGCCTAGGCGCCAGGCGCGCCGCGGCGGTGGAAGCGCCAAGCTAGGCACAAGGTTGTGTAGCCGTTGGATTTTCTTCACGTGGGTGGTGGGCCGTCGATCTTGTTTTCCTGTTTGTCTTTACCAAGTCAAAACCCTCTTTCTGATTCACGCTAAGACACCTAAGCTCTCTCAGTCTCTGTCTCTCACGGTCTCTCACCCCGCGCCCCAAGACCCAAATCTCAGTTCGTCGCCGTCGGCCTGTCGCAGCTCCTGTCTCCGCTCGCTGACGCATCTCCCGTCTCGGCTCGCCGGCGCATCTCATGTCTGCTCTCCAGTCCCTGGCGTTGCTTCAGCCGCTTGCACCTCAGTCGCCGGTCCCCTTAGCCCTCTCTCATCTCTCTCTTTCTTGCTATTTGGAGCCGCTCCAAGAAGATTTATCTCCACCTTTTGTGGAATCATCAGGCACTCCACCGCCAAAGATCTATTATTTAGATTCTGTTTCTGGCTTTAAAATTTCAACTACTCAAAACCCTTATCAACTTTAGAATACCCACTTCATATCTATCTGTGTACATGTCTCGGGTCTTCTTGGATTTTCCCTGTTTGGGTTTTTCCATGTAAACATATCGTGGTAAAAGACTTACTTTGATAGATTTCATTGTATAATTGGGTTCATAAATTGGTGAAAAGCACAAGCCTTTCTTTATTTGTTCTTGAATTCATTTCTTACTGTTATACTGGGTTTCTTAGGTTCTGGTTGTTGATTCCTTTTATGGGTTCGTCATTTGTTGTGACTTATTAATTGATTTCTTTGTTGTATGAGGTACAATAACTCATCTTGATCGGGAAAAGCGTTGGTGCTTGAGTCACTTGACTTGACCGGAGGGTTGTGTTTTCTCTTGGATTTAGGATGACTTGGTCAAACTTATATTCTCAAGTAGCATTTCTCTTCATCCAAATAGAGTTAGGTGTTACTAATGATGCTTTTATTCTTGTTGGAAATGATTGACACTTTGCTTTATGATGGTTTTCCACCCCCTTTTCAGTTTCTTCTCGAAAATTTCCGTTCTTTCAACAATTGGGAGCACAAAAGAAGCTGTGTTTCTTTTTTAACTTTATCGTTGTTGAACGTAAAAATTATGAAGCTTGACTTATTTCGATAATTGGTTAAACGTAAAATTTATGAAGCTTGACTTATTTCGAGAATGGCTAAACGTATGATTCCATTTGAAGAAAGCGTTGTTGCCTTGGCTCTTAGCGATGATGAAGATGGTGGTGTTATGTTCACTTAGTGTTTGATGATTTGTTATTTTTCAATGGATTTAAGACTTCTCTTATGTTGGAAACTTGTTAAATTATGACGTGATGGAGCTTGAAACTTTTTCTAGTGTTTGAAAGTTTGTTAATTGTCAAGTTCTTATTTTTTTTAACATAATATATTGTTTTAATGTATTATTAGTTATTTATTTTTATTTATTTTAATATTGTACCTCGCTTCAAAAATGCGCGCGCCTGCGCCTTGCGCTTAGGCTCCGGGGACCTTTTGCGTCTTAGGTGCGCCTGCGCCTTTAACAACACTGGCCTACTGCAAATATCACCAAGGGGCCAAACATCACGTGGAAAGGTGTATAACCCTCATCTGATCGACAAGGACGAATTGTTTCCTCGTGCTAAACCAAATGTGAAGAAGGAACTTTACCCGCCCATCGGGTAAATATGGTTTTTATTTTGCGCCTTGGGTGACCATGGTTGGTTCGGCTCTTAATGTCTATCCACTTTGCACTGTCCAAGCCCTCGTGATCGACCCGTTTAACTTCATTACATCTGATCAAGCAGTGAGAGCATACGATAATACACAGCTTGAGATCATTGGCACCCTCAAACTCTTCATCTATGTTGGTGTGGCCATGTTTGAGGTTGATTTTCAGGTGTTCAATATTCCAACAGCTTTCTACCTTTTGCTTGGAAGACCATGGATACATTTGGTGGGTGGTAGTGCCTTTTAAACTACATCAGAAAGTCAAGTTTTTAATCGACAAGGTCGCCTTCACTATTATGGGTGTCTCAGCTAACCCAGATACGGAAAGTGGAAAAGGAAAAGGACGTTGTGATGATCCAACATGATCTTCCAAACCTACTTTTTAATGGGTTCAAGATGGACAATCCTGTACAATTCTTGGAATATGAAGAGGTGTGCCAACAAGAACGTTTCCTCAACTGTGCACCATACAGTAGCACCTCTGTCCTTGCTATAATATGGAAGCTCAGCCATCTTCCCGCGAAGAGCGTCGACTGTAACTACCAAGGGCTTCCCAACTTCTGCGCTCTTAAGAATAAGAAATACCAGTCTGAATTGAGGTATAAGACCATCAAAAAGGGGAAGGAAGAAAATGGACCTCATTAGGAAGGCTCGGGAACAAGGAAATTTTTTGGATTCTCCTACCTTATCCTAAATACCCATAATGAATGGTTACTTTGTCAAAGAATGAGAGATTACATTTTACTATGGATTCCCTAAGCTAGTTTACAATGTAGAAACCAAGGAACGGATGAGTGGATGGAAGATACTTTAGGACTATGATTGGGTGGAAGAGAGAAAGTCCCAAGTTTAACAGTAGAGTCAGGCAAGGATAGCCAGATAGATTCGATAGATCATGTAAAGCTAAAAAGGATGCTAGCATGCTTTGATAATATGCACACCTTTATGCTTATATGTGAAGAAGACAACCAGATCTATGACCTAGCAAGTCATATCACCTCAGCATGTGGCTGTATACATGTTGGAAGATTGAGTACAGATCACTAACTGTGGGGGAGATCAATGAAGACTGGTCCTGATATCGATTTGATTTCGGGCTTGTATCCTTAGATGCCTTTATCTTTGTTGCCAGTTAAAATTTGGTTTCCCATTATGTTTGACTTTTGGATTGATTATATAGTGGTTGATTTCGATTACTCGTTGATTCGCGATATAAGTTTTGATGAATAAATCCACATGGTTAATAATGAATCACAACTAATGGACGAAGAAGAGAAAAATATTTGGAAAGAAAAAAAATGCTAAAAGTAATCAAACACCGAGAGTATAATCGAGTCAAACCAGCAATAGAAGAAACCATAGTGGTCAACATAGGCACACCTGAAAATAAAAGATATATCAAAATAGGTGTTAGTTTAGAGGAGACAGAGAGAGTTGATTTGATAGTGCTCCTACAAGAGTTTGTCGACTTTTTTTCCTGATCATTAGTGACATGCCTGGCATTGATACTGCAATTGTCCAGCATCGCCTACCCACTTTTCGGAGATTAAGCCCATGAAGTAGAAACTCCACAAGTTGAGACCCGAATGGTCTCTCTAACTCAAGGCATGAGGTCATGAAGTTGCTCAGCATAGGGTTCATAAGAGTCATTGAATAGCTTACCTGGCTAGCCAATATAGTGCTTGCCCCAAGCCAAGTGGTCAAGTCCGAATGTAAGTAAATTTCAGGGATATTAACACCCGAAAGACAAATTTCCCCTATTATCCTTGACTTAATCGTAGACAATACGGACGAGCATGAGTTAGTCTCTTCGTGGATTTTTTTTGCAGATTGAAACCATATTAAGATGGCCCCTGAAGATCCTAAACTCCATGGGACACATTCTGTTATTGATGTGATGCCTTTTGGGCTAAAGAATTTCAGGGCTACCTATCAGCGTGCTGCTACTACCCTTTCTCACAACATGATTCATTAAAAGGTCGAGGTCTATTTGTATGACATGATCAATGAATCCAAGAGGCGTAAAGATCATTGATCAGTTTCGGGGAAGTATTTCGAAAGATTGCAGTACTATAATGTAAGGCTTAGCCCTAAAAAATGTCTATTCGAAGTCATGGCTGGTAAACTCCTAGGGCTTATGGTTCGTAAGTGAGGAATAGCAGAGGGCCCAGCTAAGATTAAAGCCATAGTAGAAATGCCAGCCCCTAAAAACAAAAAAGAGGTCTGAGGTTTCTTAGGGAGGATCCAATACATAAGTCGGTTCATTTCATAGCTGACGATGGTTTGTTAGCCAATATTTAAGTTGCTAGAAAAGGACTCAACCAAAGAATGGAACTCTTAATGTCGGGAGACGTTCAATAAGATTAAGGAGTACATAAGCAAATTTGCCTGTCTTGGCCCCATAAATGCCACGAAATCCTTTGTTACTGTTCCTAACCGTGATAGATTCAATAGTTGGGGGCTATACTAGCCCAACATATAGAAAACTCCTTCACCGAAAGGGCCATCTATTACGTCAGTAAGAAGTTGTCTTAGGGGAAGATAAAGTACTCTGCTTTGAAAAAGACATGCGTCTCACTAGTATGGTTGGCACAAAAGATACTACACTATGCCTTGGCATACCCCAACAGATTATTTGCCAAAATGGGCCCTTGTCAAATATCACCGTTAAGTGGCTCTTGCTACTTTCTGAGTTTGACATCATGTATGTATCTCAGAAATATACAAAAGGAAGGGCGGTGACAGACTTATTAGCTAATTGTCCGACGAAAGACATAAGTGAGTGAGAAGCCAAATTTCCAGATAAACATGTTTGTGTTGTGGAAGAAAAAACCAGATGGCAATAATAACTCGACAGGGCCACCAACAATAAAGGGTTCAGGGTTGAAATACTTTTTATCTCGCCAAATGGGGCATATAGCCGGATATATACACATCAAGCTAGTATCCGAATGTACTAATAATACCATCAAATACGAAGCTTGGACCATTGGTTTAGAGCTAGCCTTGGACTTGAGGATGAGAAACATCATAGTATTTAGAGATTTGACTCAAGTTATTTACCAAATACTAGGGACGTGGAAGATTCGGGACAAACGCCTACAAGCATATCATGCACATACCTCCATTGACTTCGCTAGTGACACTAGCCTTAATGGTGGAAATGCTCGAAGGAAAAGAGATAAAACCCTTTGTTATTCAAAATCGACACAGCCCGACTCATTGCTTTATGATAGCCCTAATAAACGAGAATTAGATTAAGGAGCGATGGTACACAGACATACGAAATTTTTTCTGAGATAGAAAATACTCTAACAGAGCATCCCAGAAAGATTGCATAGCATTGAAAAAATAGGTCGCACAGTTCATTATGTTTGACAATAATCTCTATAAGTGACATTATGATGAAGAATAAATATTATGCGTCACCGAGAAGGAGGGTCACCAGATCATGGAAAACATACACTCTGGGAGTGCGGACCTCACATGAACGGGTGAAGGAAAGTCCTTAAAGAAGGTTAATATTGGAGTAATATGGAACAAGGCTGAGTGAGCCATGTGTAAAAGTGTCACAAATGTCAGATATATGCCAATGTGTATCATCGAATAGACATAATAGGAAAAACTAGTCTGAAGGCATCCAACGGGCGTGAGTCCATACTCTCGCCATCGACTATTTCACGAAGTGGGTAGAAGCTTCCTCCTATGCTATCCTGAACGCCAAGAAAGTGGCACCTTTCATCAGATTCAACATCATATGTCGCTCAATGCTTAGCATGAAACAATCTCAAACAATGGATTACACTTTGAAGGAGGCATGACAGATTTGACAGAAGAGTACGACATTACCAAGCACCGGCCTTCCCCTCATCGCGCATAGACCAATGAATCTATGGAGGTCGCCAATACGAACAATAAGAACATTTTGAGCAAAACGGTTGATTCCTACTGCAGCTGGCAAAACAAACTTATGTAAGTGCTCTAGGCTAAAGGACATCAGTTCGAACATCCACAAAGGCTACACCTCATTCCTTGGTATATGTAATGGAAATTTTTCTCCAATAAAGTTAGAAGTGGCTTCCCTCTGAATCCTTTAAAGAAGATTAGGTTTGCAATCGATTTGAGGAATTAGCACTAGACGACAAATATCTCTCAACCATACTCAAGGTTATTAGCATCAAATTGCCCAGTCCTTTAATAAGCGCGTAAAGGAACGCGGACTGAAAGAAGCAAATTTGGTGTTGAAGGAAAACAATGGTCAACTCTAGAAACCTAAAGAAAAGATTGAGCCCAATTGGTTGGGGTACTATGTGATCAAGCAAACTTAGGGAGCTGTCCGTTTAGTTGATTTGGATGGAATTAAACTGTCTCAGCCTGTCAATGTGGACATGTTAATGAAATATCATGATTGAAGTGAAAATTAGAAATGAACTACAAATGACATGATCCTCCCTAGAGAAATTACACAACATTCATATTTGATATAACACATTAGATGCAGGTATGTAAGCAACCCGTTAAGGTATCTTGGGCCCGGTCAAAATTTTAATATAAGGCATTTATTCTACTAAGTGAGTTCGATCACATTCTCATTTCAAAAGAATAAAAAAAAAGGGCCCACTATAGAAAACCCAGAAAAGGGTGGTCAGGGCAAAAGTTGCGGAACAAAGAAAAATAAGCGAAAAAAAAACCAATAGATTGAAAACCCTGAAAATAAGGGGTCTAGGCAAAAGTTAGGACACAAAAGAAAATTGATAAAAATAATTATGTCTTATCAGCAATCAAGGATAAATATATGCCTGCTACTATGCTATTAATAATGTCCTTTCCTCTTCCCAGATGAAAGATCATCTACCCCCTGAGCCAAATTTGTTTTGTCATTCCCTCTAAAGGTCAATAGCTCAGACATCGAAATTCTGTCTTCTTGAACCTCTTTAACCGGGCCATCCTCAGTCACCTTAGTTTTCTTCGTATCTTGATTATGGTTCTCCTGGAAGCTTCCACTCCTTTACCACTTCATCGGTCAAAGATACCCTCCAATTGATCTGTGCGACACCTATTATCTTCGAAAGATAACCTTCTGATGGGGTGCCCTTTAACATTGATTTTTTTCTCGAACATGCTAAAGCTTATCCTAGATCGACGGATCCAAACAACTCTGGCTTCCTCCTCCAACCGGGGGCATTTAAAATGACGAATGACGTTCATGGGCGCCTTAAAAAAGTCGTGTGACTCTGGTCCTAAAACTTCATGCAGGCATGCTTGATCTTTGGCTTTATCCAGTGTTTTGACTTCCTTGTTGCTCGAGAAACCTCAATATAACTCAGCCCATAATGTACGTTCAGTGGTGAGAGTTGTTTCCCGAATGCGTGGCCATAACCAGTCAATGCAGGCATATGATAACGGAGGTGGATCAGGGGCTATACCATTGCAATTAATTCCATCGTTAATATAATGTTGTTTATGAGGATGAGTCTCCCACCCTTGGAAAAATAGTCTGAAACATGGTAGGAGTGAGTTCCCGTAGAACAAAAAGGTTATTATAAGACATTGGGATAATTTGCTCATAGCCAAGCTGGCGAAGAATCCGACAATTGAGGTAGAAAGATGAAGAACACACGCTGATCAAACAAACGTGGTGATATTCAGGGATTCGCATAATGGGTCTATGGGTCCTCCACCAGTTGTAATACCAACTAACGTCTCTAGATTCCTTGGCACAAAAAGAAAAGAGTCCGAGCATTGATTCCTGAAGGACCCTCGACTAATAGTGAGCGAGGCCTAAAGGAATGGGGTAGATATCTCGTCCACTCAGGCTCCGCTCTCAGACGTATATGATCCAACAGCCAAATGTATAGAAGCAGGGACTACCCTAAAACTCAATACTTGGATCTCGATGCACCTTGGTAATAGCAATGACGGTTTCTACAGCGACCACATGATCCAAGGTTTTATTCTCTAGAACCACTTGAGTCAGAATGTCTGCCAACCGCATGTCAGCTATCACGTTGCCCGTAATGGTAAGAAGCTATCGTTGGCATATATTTTATCATACTCATCCAATTTATCAAAAAGTAGTCCATGACTGAATTAAGAATGATGTGATTACCTCAGATGAAAGACTAAGCACGATCTACTAGTGATTTCAAGAAGACGCATGAGTGGGATATGATATCTGTCTCGCATGATGGGCGAAGCCATAGGCATCTCAAAAGGGAGATCCATAAGGGCTAAAAATTCCTCGTACACTAGAAAGAGTTCTCGAGGCTGAACCAGAAGACATGGTCTTGGGGATTTGAGAATTTGTAAGCTACCCACAAGATATCTTCGCGAATGCACACATAGCGCAGATTGATGACAGACTTTAACCGAAAGTGACCGTCAAGATGAATGAGTTCTATCTTGTTGAAGGAGTTGGCAAAGAAGCGGAATTCAACTTCGAAAGCAATCGGACCATCTCCATCCCCAGCCATTGGAATCCCTTTACGAAATTGCTCCCTAAAGGGCAATATTGGTAGAAGATGCAACCCTGACTTCAAGAGAAAGAAACCCTAAAAGATATAGGGTTTTAAAGCCGAATATCAATGAAATAAACTGGAGAGTTTATTACTAATCGGCCCATAATGTTCAAAACAAAATTGCCCGGTAAGCCAGTGCAAAAAGGTTGCCCTCAGGTCAGACAACAAGTTAGCCTTGTGGTAAACCGGGTGGTCAGTTGTTGCAAATAATAGGTCCTCTGGTCAACTGGCCTGTTTCTTTTTTATAGGAAAATTTTGCAATGTGTTTTCTTATTTTTGGCTTATTTCTGTACCAGTCCCCATGCTCAAACCTACACAGTTTTCATTCCCGTACTCCATTATATGGTTGTGCTTTTATACATTAGATATGCATGTATATACATAAAAGAAGGAAAATAACATAAAGAGAAGAGGTTTTCCTTTGGCTAACCATAAGTTAAAGTTACAACTGGAAATGTACTAATCCATATCCTAAATCTAAGGCTCTCCCGTCTTCCTCCCCCTCAATCTCTCCTTATACAGCTCTAGATTCGTCGAGCTGAAGGTCCTATCAGCATCGGAGTAAAAGTCGCCTTCCTCGCTCTCCGAAGCATTATTATCCAATTCGGTAGAAGAAACCCCCAAGTCGTGCTCTCGGATTCAAATTCCTAACGAGCATCGAGGAGGCATTTATATGTACGTCATTGTCTGCAAGTGAATGGGTAGCTTTTCCTCTCGACACCAAACATTGAAAACAACACTCCTACTTATCTCATTCAACGCAAACTAGGAATGCAAAAATGCACATTTGACTCCAGCAGATGGACTAAGGGAGCATTTAATGATTTTTAAATACAGGTGGTTGATAACTACCAGATATGGTCTACATGCCGAAGGTAACATCTATAACTTATAAATGATGGTCTCCATTAAGATGATGACTTAGTTAAATCGATAGTGAACAATACAATTAGAAATAACATAATTAAATAAATTGATTGACACATTATAGTTTAATAATTTTTTCCTAAGAAATAAAATTTTCCATAAAATTGTTGTCATAGTCTCCTAATATTAGTTTTATGTTTGGAACTATCGCCTACTTTTACTGATTAGCAGGTCTTATTACAAAAGTATACTCTCTGAAAATAAAAAATAGGGTTATTTGTCACTAAATTTGGAACTTTGAATTGACAACTTGATTGAAAAAGTGGAGTTGGTAATACTAAAAAGAGGCAACTATTTTTTTGCATAAAAGAAAAAACATAAATGCATTAAAGAAGTAGACAACTATGTCATGATCGAATCCAAAAAGATTGCCTCAGTTCAGATTGTTTTCTACAACTCGAGAACATGAAGTTCGAATCGCTAGTAATCGCGGATAGACCTGGCAAACGGGTATACCCGCCGGATACGGGTAAACTCCGGCCGAATCCGGGTAAAGACGGGTCAGACATATTTTACCCGGGTTTTTTCGGGTAGGCATTTTGAGAACCCGTACCCTACCCTTGAGGGTAGGGTACTACCCGCGGGTAACTCAATCATTTTCTGATTATTTGTTTTTTGGAATAAACCAATTTTAAAAACCTACAAACTATACATATTTTGACCTCAAAATCTCCATCAATTCATTACACAACGATCTACACATCAATCTGAACATCCTTCAATCAAAACAACAAAATAAAGATCTGAAAATCTTCCATTACACAATGATCTACACATCAATCTGAACGTCCTTCAATCAAAACAAAAAAATAAAAATCTGAACATCTTCCAATTAAAAAAAATCTGAATCTTTCAATTGAAAAAAAATATATGAACCAACAACCACAACTCCACATGGCGACGGAGTGACCGATCGGGGCAACTGGGCGACGGAGTGATGGATCTCTGGCGACTGCGCAACGGGGTGATGGATTGAGGGTGACGGCGAGACGGGGTGACCGATCAGTGGCAAAGGGGTGACAGATCGGTGGCGACGATGTGACAGAGTGACGACTTGGTGGCAGAGATGCGCTAGATCCGGGAATGACTGAACGATGTGGTGCCATGGGTGGAGTAGGGTGGCCGTGTTTGGTAGATCTGTGAGAGAGTGAGGGACTTAAAAAAGAGGACATGTGAGAGTGAGAGAGACTTGAGAGTTGAGATGAGGGGCGGCGGAAGTCAGAAAAAGAGAGAATGAGAGTTGTTAGCCCTAAAAGGTATATATATACTCACATAACCGGAGAAACCCGAGTACCCGGTGTTGAGGTTGTATTACTCAAAGCCACCAAGAAAAGCGTAACAATACATAATAAATTATTGGAAAAAAATGGGAGAGTCAACAATAAATAAAACTTGTAATGAAATAAAAGGAAAGAGATTATGGTGGTTTAAAAGAAAAACTGATCAAGATTATTGTGTTTTCCTAATCAATGAAAAAGATTTAAGATTAAAAAGGAATATATAGAGAAATACTTTTGTCAAAATCTAAGAATTAATGGAATTGTAAATATATAAATCAAATTTTTGAATGAGACATGTTAACATAGAAGAGAGAGAAATGTAAAATCTATATAATTGGTTGAATTTCAAATGAAAAGAATAAATTCAAATCAAATTGTGTGTGTGTGTGTGTGTGTGTGAGTGAGAATGAGAGAGAGAGAGAGAGAGAGAGAGATCCAAATCATTATTATAAAGGTAATTAAATTTAAAATATTTTAAAATTCAAAATAGGAAAATCCACATGGCGAAGTAAGAGATTGTTCAAGTAAGCGATAACTGAATAGCATTCTCTCAGTTTCGACTTTCATATATATATATATATAAGCATTTTAGATTTCTCACTTAAAAGTTTTATTAGTAGATTTGCATCCCCAGTAATTTCTCAAAAATTTGTCAAAACTCTCTTTCTCTCTTAATTTCAAATTTATATCTCCCCCTCTAATCTTAAATTCTTTTGTATTTAGACGAGTCCAATGCTCCAATCTCCCTCCTTTTGTTTTATTGTAAGTCACACACACACACATTTATACATAGATAATCCCTCATTAGTTTCTATGTCTTATATATCTTTTCATTTTGTTAATGATGGCCTTTACTAATAGAAATCTCAAAATACAGGTCATTATTATAGCTATTTTTATTGCAAAGTTCCTATTTCTACCATTTTATGCTAATTTACTTCTTCATTTGTTGCTAGAAGGTTGACAACTGTTACTCAAGTTCCTCTTTACCGACAAAAAATGGAAGGACTTTCATATAAAAAGGTAAATATATATTTTCTATTACTCTGATTGCTATTTTTGTTACCACTGCTTTTGTTATCACTATTAGGCGTACGAGCATAAGTTTTCTCAATGAATATCTTGTCGGTTCTTGCTCACTTTTGCAATGCACGGGTTAAAACTAGTATTCCATGAAAATGCATGCCAACAAGTTATCACAAACATCCAACAACGGATTTTTAGTGACATTTTCTGCTTTGGTCCCATGCATTCTAGCACTTCCAAAATTTTATTGATCTTTGTTTTCACTACCCCCTGTACAAATCTTTGGTTTGTCGGAGCCTGGCTGCAAAGTCTGATGCTTTGCAGTGGGCAAAATATTAATGTACCATTCAGTAAATGGAAGCAAGAACAAATGCATCAATCCCAGGATCCTGCACTGACTAGCCTTTGTTACCTTTAATCTCTTTCATTGTAGATATCAAAACCAGTTACTGTAGGTGAAAATTGAAGAAGAATGACTGCAGTTCATGTAGAGTCCAATGAGCTAATAGGTCAATAACTTTTCAACCCTTTACAACCGAAAACACAACCAGAAAAGTACACAATTCTGCCTTTAATACTTTTTATTTCCTAATTTGCTGTCAGCTGCTCGCGGTCTTCGTCAAAACCTTTTCAGCATACTTCTTATACGAAGAAAGCACCATGTTCTTAGTAGTGTCTTGTACCTTTTCCAGCCATTAAAGTACTTCCCAATTACCTTCCTGTAACTAGGCCTCTGCTTCACCATATTCCAGTACTCTGCTATATTCGGTCTGGTGTTAATGTACTCGTCTTCCAAATTTAAGAGCACCAATCGAGCAAGCACGGGAATCAGCATCACATCTGCCAAAGTAAACTCTTCTCCTGCTAAATATGGCGTTTCACCAAGTTTCTTTTCCACTTCATCAAGAAGCCTAACAAGGTGGTCCTTGTCCCGTCTTGGAACCTCTGGATTCCTCAACTTATCTTCAATATCATGTGCTTCTCTTAGCTTGCGGTGGTAAGCACTTGCCAGATCAGGAGCCTCCGCCATCCTAGCAATCACCACCCGCCTTACGAATTTGCAAGCAAACGTGCGATACTTCTCAGGAACGTGAGACAGCGTGAAGAACTTTGGATTCCACTCTTGTATCTTCTTCATCCATCCCACAACTTCTTCACTGCTAAGCGTGAGGGTATTGCCACCCGAAGAGACAACGGCGATTCTCTCTATGTACCTATATAAGATCTTTTGTTACTACAAATACTTCAAGAGGTGTGTCTAGAAGCAAATTTAGGAATATATATGCCTCCTCAACTTCTTACGACCTTATATATTTAAAACAAACGCTTCACTCAGCTACCCCCACACCCATTCGATTTATGACAAAAATACAACCTCGCATTTATGATATGACAGACATGCTCAAACTTTTACCCCTCACAGACGATACGCGGACCAAAATGCGAATGGGGTGTGAGTACCATTATTCTGATGAGAGGACAGAGGGGAACTGCGCGTATTTGACATGAACAGGGGAAGCAAGCATAATTTGCATAGATTTGAGATGAGCTAGATATTAAATCATGCACGGTATACAAATTTCAAAAGCACGACTGAAACAGAAGAATGTGTAACTTGCTTTTCAGGAGAAGAATAAATGGTTGTGGAGTTCGTATCATCTCTCTGAATTTGCCTCCAAACTCATTGTAGATGTTCAAGCAAAAAGTAAAATGAAAAAAGAAGTAAAGAGAGACATACTGAATTATATCTATAGTGTTGAACAGAATGTAGGAACCATTTTGGAAGACGGGAAGCTTGGCAGCTGGATTCATCCGGAAGAAGGATGCATCCATGTTCTTGCCCGTAATAGGATTGACATGGTATGATGTGTAATCAATGTTCCTTTCCTCCAAAGCTAGCCTCACCTTCTGGCTGTCCAAAGAATACGGGTGATGATACAGCTGCATGATCACAACAGCATGAGTCTTAGGGTCTGTTCTTAGTTGGTCAACTTCGAAACCTGGTACACGCAGTCTGGATAAAAGGCTTGTGAGCACCTTCTGTTAAAAAAAAATAGCAAAGTCAATGGAAATTAAGAGTTTCAACCAAATATATATATCTAGACAATTATGCTTGACGATCTGCCCTCAAAGACTCAAACCAAGTTGAGATATCTGTGCTTCCAACGTAAGGCCCTTACGTTTGTAGAGCCTTCTATCAACTCACCCAAGCCATAAATCACTATGTAGACAGATAATGCGAAGCATCTGTGTTTCAAATTATATAGACTAGCAGACCCCCTGCCGGAGGCCTTTGAAGAAAACCAGCCCATTTCTAAAGGATTTAACAGGCAGTAAACCTTATTATTTAAGCAACTCTCTTACATACTGAAAGATCATTTACGTATACAACGGTGAATTCAATTAGTGGCAGAGGGCAATCTGCTTCCTAAAAATAGAGTAGCTTAACCATTAAGCAAACACTTCAAAGGTTCTGGTTAGCAGCTTTTGTTTATTAAACGAGAACCGACACCTAAAGACAGTTGTGATCAAGTGCTTCATCAAGCATCAGATGAGCGATTCCGAAAACGGATGAATCACACCTCTTCCGAAGGACTTGGTCACCACTCGAGTGGCACAACTTCTTTTCAACACTTCCCCAATGTATTGTTCTAAAATATGAATAAGCACTGTCTACAAAATTAGCAAAAATCCCATTAACATAAAAACCTCTAACATCTTTTAGCTATTAAACAAAACGAAAGTCAGAATACACCTCCCAAACAATTCAACTTGCCACAAATTTCAGTTCAACGTACTGAAACCAAAATGGCAAAATACCAGCAACAAGGTTTTAACAGTGAAACCACAATTTGCATAATCAAAAATCAAATCAGAACTCTGACCATATCACATACGAAATCAACACAACACCAGCAACAACCCCAATACAAACTTAATCTGCAGAACATCAGCAAAAGCAGACAGTTACCCATTAACCAAACTTGAGCAAACCATTAAAAAATCTTCCAAGAAACCTCCCAAAATCACCAGGCATAAGAAAGCTAGTAGTATTAGATTGGAACTAAGGACTAAGAGACTTACCAATAAGCAAACATAGCAGAACAGTGGTATGCTGTGAAACGAAATTCTGGGTGTTTTAGAGGAGGACACTATGGGGTATACACACGTGAAAGAAGAGTGGAAAGGAACCGAAGCTGATTAGAAAGCTAAAAGGTGTTGGCACAGAGAAGCATGAATGCATAGGGGACTCCTGCAGAGGGGAAAAGAACATTGAAAATGCCTTTTATGACAGTTTATTCTCTCCTCTGTGAATGGACACGAATATGGCAACTCCCCAAAAATAGTACTGGAAATACGCTGGAATATCACCCACTCTCCTAGATGCGCGTATTCTGAGGGTTTCGACTTTCGAGGGTGGTCGGCGGTGTGGGTTAGTGGTGGACCCTGGCCACGATCGACTCATACACATATCCCTTTCTTCTTGGGAAAATTCTAGACCCATAAATAAATAATAATAATTGTGGACATTCTAGGGGTTCATTTTTAAAATCAAATTGCAGATTAAGTTTTTTTACTAATTGATTTGTTAAATTACTTTTAAGTTACTTTATTAGAATTAGTTTTTAACTCATGGACAGTGTTCAAATAAAGAAGTACTAAAAGAATTTTTAATGTGGCAAAAGAAAAAAATTCTAGCTGTTATTAGGATCGAAGGATAGCTGAAACTTTCAGTAAAGGGTAGCTGTAATTTAGTGATGTTAAAAAAAAGTATTGCTAAGGATTATCGCTGAAAGTATTCGCGAAAATACCACGAACTGCATTTAATGACCATTAGTTGTCGTTATACAAGTGGTTGTAATAATCTATACAAGTGATGGGAATTTATTCTTTGAATAAAAGCTAATAAAAGCCTTTATAATTAACACAATAATTTCGGCATTTACTTAGTCAAGCCTGACTATGTTTTCTTTTCTTGAGTTATGAATAATTAGTCTTCTCTTAGATGATGATTTAATCAATTATGTACATTTATCGTACACCTACCAATTTTATCCAGATTAAATTAAGTTTAACTATTCAAAATCAATCCGAAATAGATTCTTACCCTTTAGGATTTACTTTTTTTTTTTAACTTCAAAACCTTTGTCTTTTAAATTCTGGACTATTTACATGCTCTGGCACGTGTTTTATTTATGAGATAATTATGCGAACAAAAAGAGAAAACTTTGTCTCTAGATGTAACATTTTTCAACATCTGAGAGGATTGTTCATAACTTGACATGACATGCTATGAATATATGATTGAGATGCCCAACAAACCCAAATTGCAGGACAGTGTTTAGATGGTTTTTAAGTGGGGTCCTAGTTACTTATTTCTTCGCGGATAGAGTCGATGCGTTCATGGTGTGTCATAAACGATTCAAAATAACAAGCTTGAAGGTAGATTTGAGATTAAAAATACTTTGACAAGTACAGTTTAGTTTCCAAATGAGCTGTCATACACACGCGATGCATATGCGAGTAATTTATTATATCGGTCGTAAAAGATCTATTTATACAATATTTTGTCACGGTTAAAAAAAAGTTAGATATAACATCATAGAGGTCAAGGAAGTTTATTTTAGTTTACATATCAAACCTAATCACTTTTAAATAAGTAATACCAAAGATTGCTTAAAGAAACGATCAGACTTTATTTCGTCTCCACTACGTTTTCTAATTGTTTTCCTGAAACTTCAGCCATAACCCTACAAAATATAGTTTACGCATCACAGTGTTATAATCTTACTAACGTATATAAACCTTGACTTTTATGATTTCGATATCCTATTGCTATCCTTTTCTCTAAAAAAAAAAGGAATTTGTCCATTTTTCGGGGTCTCGAATTGAAAATAATAAGACATGTAATTTAAGCGTGAGGGTATGAGCATAGTCGGGAGTATTTATCTCGATGATACCAATTGCGAAGGTACTCCCTAGCCCATCTTCCCGCAAATAAGGAATATAACCGCTCCTTCTAACTGTGGCAAAAAAACATTTATTTCCTACCTAGTCAAAGAACGACATATTATTTTATATTCAATAATTCTTTCTCCGCAAGTATTTATTGAAAAACTAAAAAAAGCAGTGCGATAGTGAGTTTGATTTTATAATGAACGACGGCTAGAATTAGAAAAACGTGCTACAATGGCAAGTACCGGCATTTAGAAGAGTGTAATTATCACTTCTACATCTCTATTGTCTTTCTTCGGGTGCCTGCAATTATTTCACGAAAGTTTTAACCTCTCAACCTCAAACTTTACACAAATTTCATATAGTTGCGTACCTGAAACATTTATTTTCGTCACACTCATATCTTTGATACTGTATTCCAACCTATATAAACATGCTGTTAGAAGTGTTTATTTGGATTGTAAAGCATATCATTTATTTATCACCTTTATTAAGTCCCGCTCAATTTTTGCACTACCTTATTTATGTAAACATAGAAAAGAATATTAAAGGCAGTAAGGTATATGTAACATAGCTAATGCCATAAGAGATAGTGAACATGCCGCTCTTGCTCCAGCGTTCTTAGCTCTCTTAACACCATTCGTCCCAAGTCAAATCCAGATATTCTAACTATGATAGGCAACCCAGAGCATATGACCTTGTTTTTTTACTACCTATAAGTTTAGTTTCATATATTCAGACATTTCTTTTTGTAAGATGTTATATGGTATTAGACTTAAAAGTCTGTTTGATACCTTCGGCTTATTCACTTTGCTTCCATTGTTGCATCTTATCCACGTGTAACATAGATCCAATTGCTTAAGAATATTATTGAAGGTGTCTCTATTAGCTCTGACATTGTACATACCGCAGTCGACATTATTTCCTGCATTTTCAGTTATGATGTTGAACGTGTAGGAGATTTATATTCCTTGAATTGAATGTAGAGACAAAGTATAACTTGAAACTATAATGTGGGTGTAATAGCTGGAAGTAAAAGTCCAGTGAATCCTATTTGGGTTCTTACTCATAGACGTGACGCTTGCAACATTTCTCTGTAAACAAATCTCTTTGTGTATATTGTATCCATGTTCTCAATCCTTCCTTTCTTAACCAAAATCTTTGTCGCTTCCTTTGATGTTCCTCTGGACAATGCCACGTATAGTTGCTCATGACTGAATACATGATCTGGAAGGTACATCCCCACATTCAGTATTGTATAACCCTGTGCTTTTTTTATTGTGAAAGCAAAACTGAGGCGCACTTTAAGCTGGTAATGTACCATCTCAAATGGAAGATTTGCACTGTCAATTATTCTCAATTTTATTTTAGGCAAGAACGCCCTTGTGCCCTTATGGTGTCCCATCATAACTTCAACATCTATATAGGTGTCATGAAGGTCACGACACAACAGCCTTGTACCCTTGCATAAATCAATATTTGGGTCAATATTCCTTAGCAACATAACAGGGGACCTTTTTTCAATCTCAGAACATGTGGGGGCAAACCATCAGGTGTAATGAAGTTGAGAAACTCCGGATGGTATAGAAGACGTGCGTCATTCTCAACTTTATCATATGAGTAGTAAATACGTTCATCCCCCGGATATTTTTGGATCACCTTCTCATTCAACATGTTCACATGCTCAATATTTCGCGACGTTATTAGTGCTCTGTCAGTCATATATCTCTGATTGTTAGAATGCGAATCAAAAGTAGGAAAAACTTCATCAATTAATTTGTCTACCGATTACGGTCCTTCCCAATAGACAACCATGCTTGAATTAACCTCAATCATCTCATCAGCAACAGTGGGTTCAGTTCCTTCTCCAACTCGTAATAAGTAATTGGCAAATTATTACTTCTCATGTTCTCCTTCAATTGAATAACCTTGGCCCTCGACCATAAATATGATCTCGCGATGCACGCATCAATGGTTTCTGACTTTCCATCCTTTGGCACAACCGGTAGAACTTGACGAAAATCACCACCCAAAAGCATTACATTTCCCCCAAAAGGAAGATCAACACTAACAATGTCGCGTAAGGTTCGGTCAAGAGCTTCAAGTGCATACCTATGAGTCATTGTTGCTTCATCCTAAATTAGGACCGAAGCATGTCTCAACAATTCAGCTTGATCAAATTGTTTCCTTATTGAGCAAACAGACAAAGCCTCAGGAGTCCGTGGTAGCTTGAACACGGAATGGACTGTTGTACCTCCAGGTAATAACGTTGCTGCTATTCCAAAAGATGCCGCTGCAATCGCTATGTTACCGTTACTTCTAATTGTTGCTAGAAGGGTGCGGTAGAGATATGTTTTTCCAATTCCTCCAGA
>JAVXUO010001522.1:0-116337 GCA_033065855.1 Escallonia rubra
ACATAATAAATGATTGGAAAAAAAAACGGGAGAGTCAACAATAAATAAAACTTGTAAAGAAATAAAAGGAAAGAGATTATGGTGGTTTAAAAGAAAAACTGATCAAGATTATTGTGTTTTCCTAAACAATGAAAAAGATTTAAGATTAAAAAGGAATATATAGAGAATTACTTTTGTCAAAATCTAGGAATTAATGGAATTGTAAGGATATAAATAAAATTTTTGAGTGGGACATGTTGACATATAAGAGAGAGAAATGTAAAAGATATATATAATTGGTTTGAATTTCAAATGAAAAGAATAAATTCAAATCAAATTGTGTGTGTGTGTGTGTGTGTGTGAGTGAGAATGAGAGAGAGAGAGAGAGAGAGATCCAAATCATTATTATAAAGGTAAATAAATTTAAAATATTTTAAAATTCAAAATAGGAAAATCCACATGGCGAAGTAAGAGATTGTTCAAGTAAGCGATAACTGAATAGCATTCTTTTCAGTTTCGACTTTCATATATATATATATATAAGCATTTTAGATTTCTCACTTAAAAGTTTTATTAGTAGATTTGCATCCCCAGTAATTTCTCAAAAATTTGTCAAAACTCTCTTTCTCTCTTAATTTCAAATTTATATCTCCCCCTCTAATCTTAAATTCTTTTGTATTTAGACGTCCAATACTCCAATCTCCCTCCTTTTGTTTCATTGTAAGACACACACACACACACATTTATACATAGATAATCCCTCATTAGTTTCTATCTCTTATATATCTTCTCATTTTGTTAATGATGGCCTTTACTAATAGAAATCTCAAAATACAGGTCATTATTATAGCTATTTTTATTGCAAAGTTCCTATTTCTACCATTTTATGCTAATTTACTTCTTCATTTGTTGCTAGAAGGTTGACAACTGTTACTCAAGTTCCTCTTTACCGACAAAAAATGGAAGGACTTTCATATAAAAAGGTAAATATATATTTTCTATTACTCTGATTGCTATTTTTGTTACCACTGCTTTTGTTATCACTATTAGGCGTACGAGCATAAGTTTTCTCAATGAATATCTTGCAGTTCTTGCTCACTTTTGCAATGCACGGGTTAAAACTAGTATTCCATGAAAATGCATGCCAACAAGTTATCACAAACATCCAAAAAAGAATTATTAGTGACATTTTCTGCTGTGTCCCCCTGCATTCTAGCACTTCCAAAATTTTATTGATCTTTGTTTTCACTACCCCCTGTACAAATCTTTGGTTTGTCGGAGCCTGGCTGCAAAGTCTGATGCTTTGCAGTGGGCAAAATATTAATGTACCATTCAGTAAATGGAAGCAAGAACAAATGCATCAATCCCAGGATCCTGCACTGACTAGCCTTTGTTACCTTTAATCTCTTTCATTGTAGATATCAAAACCAGTTACTGTAGGTGAAAATTGCAGAAGAATGACTGCAGTTCATGTAGAGTCCAATGAGCTAATAGGTCAATAACTTTTCAACCCTTTACAACCGAAAACACAACCAGAAAAGTACACAATTCTGCCTTTAATACTTTTTATTTCCTAATTTGCTGTCAGCTGCTCGCGTTCTTCGTCAAAACCTTTTCAGCATACTTCTTATACGAAGAAAGCACCATGTTCTTAGTAGTGTCTTGTACCTTTTCCAGCCATTAAAGTACTTCCCAATTACCTTCCTGTAACTAGGCCTCTGCTTCACCATATTCCAGTACTCTGCTATATTCGGTCTGGTGTTAATGTACTCGTCTTCCAAATTTAAGAGCACTAATCGAGCAAGCACGGGAATCAGCATCACATCTGCCAAAGTAAACTCTTCTCCTGCTAAATATGGCGTTTCACCAAGTTTCTTTTCCACTTCATCAAGAAGCCTAACAAGTTGGTCCTTGTCCCGTCTTGGAACCTCTGGATTCCTCAACTTATCTTCAGTATCATGTGCTTCTCTTAGCTTGCGGTGGTAAGCACTTGCCAGATCAGGAGCCTCCGCCATCCTAGCAATCACCACCCGCCTTACGAATTTGCAAGCAAACGTGCGATACTTCTCAGGAACGTGAGACAGCGTGAAGAACTTTGGGTTCCACTCTTGTATCTTCTTCATCCATCCCACAACTTCTTCACTGCTAAGCGTGAGGGTATTGCCACCCGAAGAGACAACGGCGATTCTCTCTATGTACCTATATAAGATCTTTTGTTACTACAAATACTTCAAGAGGTGTCTAGAAGCAAATTTAGGAATATATATGCCTCCTCAACTTCTTACGACCTTATATATTTAAAACAAACGCTTCACTCAGCTACCCCCACACCCATTCGATTTATGACAAAAATACAACCTCGCATTTATGATATGACAGACATGCTCAAACTTTTACCCCTCACAGACGATACGCGGACCAAAATGCGAATGGGGTGTGAGTACCATTATTCTGATGAGAGGACAGAGGGGAACTGCGCGTATTTGACATGAACAGGGGAAGCAAGCATAATTTGCATAGATTTGAGATGAGCTAGATATTAAATCATGCACGGTATACAAATTTCAAAAGCACGACTGAAACAGAAGAATGTGCAACTTGCTTTTCAGGAGAAGAATAAATGGTTGTGGAGTTCGTATCATCTCTCTGAATTTGCCTCCAAACTCATTGTAGATGTTCAAGCAAAAAGTAAAATGAAAAAAGAAGTAAAGAGAGACATACTGAATTATATCTATAGTGTTGAACAGAATGTAGGAACCATTTTGGAAGACGGGAAGCTTGGCAGCTGGATTCATCCGGAAGAAGGATGCATCCATGTTCTTGCCCGTAATAGGATTGACATGGTATGATGTGTAATCAATGTTCCTTTCCTCCAAAGCTAGCCTCACCTTCTGGCTGTCCAAAGAATACGGGTGATGATACAGCTGCATGATCACAACAGCATGAGTCTTAGGGTCTGTTCTTAGTTGGTCAACTTCGAAACCTGGTACACGCAGTCTGGATAAAAGGCTTGTGAGCACCTTCTGTTAAAAAAAAAATAGCAAAGTCAATGGAAATTAAGAGTTTCAACCAAATATATATATCTACACAATTATGCTTGATGATCTGCCCTCAAAGACTCAAACCAAGTTGAGATATCTGTGCTTCCGACGTAAGGCCCTTACGTTTGTAGAGCCTTCTATCAACTCACCCAAGCCATAAATCACTATGTAGACAGATAATGCGAAGCATCGTGTTTCAAATTATATAGACTAGCAGACCCCCTGCCGGAGGCCTTTGAAGAAAACCAGCCCATTTCTAAAGGATTTAACAGGCAGTAAACCTTATTATTTAAGCAACTCTCTTACATACTGATAGATCATTTACGTATACAACGGTGAATTCAATTAGTGGCAGAGGGCAATCTGCTTCCTAAAAATAGAGTAGCTTAACCATTAAGCAAACACTTCAAAGGTTCTGGTTAGCAGCTTTTGCTTATTAAACGAGAATTGACACCTAAAGACAGTTGTGATCAAGTGCTTCATCAAGCATCAGATGAGCGATTCCGAAAACGGATGAATCACACCTCTTCCGAAGGACTTGGTCACCACTCGAGTGGCACAACTTCTTTTCAACACTTCCCCAATGTATTGTTCTAAAATATGAACAAGCACTGTCTACAAAATTAGCAAAAATCCCATTAACATAAAACCTCAAACATCTTTTAGCTATTAAACAAAACGAAAGTCAGAATACACCTCCCAAACAATTCAACTTGCCACAAATTTCAGTTCAACGTACTGAAACCAAAATGGCAAAATACCAGCAACAAGGTTTTAACAGTGAAACCACAATTTGCATAATCAAAAATCAAATCAGAACTCTGACCATATCACATACGAAATCAACACAACACCAGCAACAACCCCAATACAAACTTAATCTGCAGAACATCAGCAAAAGCAGACAGTTACCCATTAACCAAACTTGAGCAAACCATTAAAAACTCTTCCAAGAAACCTCCCAAAATCACCAGGCATAAGAAAGCTAGTAGTATTAGATTGGAACAAAGGACTAAGAGACTTACCAATAAGCAAACATAGCAGAACAGTGGTATGCTGTGAAACGAAATTCTGGGTGTTTTAGAGGACACGTGAAAGAAGAGTGGAAAGGAACCCTTTTGAGTGGAAGCTGATTAGAAAGCTAAAAGGTGTTGGCACAGAGAAGCATGTATATGTATGGCATGGGGGGACTCCTGCAGAGGGGAAAAGAACATTGAAAATGCCTTTTATGACAGTTTCGAGGGTGGTCGGCGGTGTGGGTTAGTGGTGGACCCTGGCCACGATCGACTCATACACATATCCCTTTCTTCTTGGGAAAATTCTAGACCCATAAATAAATAATAATAATTGTGGACATTCTAGGGGTTCATTTTAAAAATCAAATTGCAGATTAAGCTTTTTTTACTAATTGATTTGTTAAATTACTTTTAAGTTACTTTATTAGAATTAGTTTTTAACTCATGGACAGTGTTCAAATAAAGAAGTACTAAAAGAATTTTTAATGTGGCAAAAGAAAAAAATTCTAGCTGTTATTAGGATCGAAGGATAGCTGAAACTTTCAGTAAATGATAGCTGTAATTTAGTGATGTTAAAAAAAAGTATTGCTAAGGATTATCGCTGAAAGTATTCGCGAAAATACCACGAACTGCATTTAATGACCATTAGTTGTCGTTATACAAGTGGTTGTAACAATCTATACAAGTGATGGGAATTTATTCTTTGAATAAAAGCTAATAAAAGCCTTTATAATTAACACAATAATTTCGGCATTTACTTAGTCAAGCCTGACTATGTTTTCTTTTCTTGAGTTATGAATAATTAGTCTTCTCTTAGATGATGATTTAATCAATTATGTATATTTATCGTACACCTACCAATTTAATCAAGATTAAATCAAGTTTAACTATTCAAAATCAATCCGAAATAGATTCTTACCCTTTAGGATTTACTTTTTTTTTTACTTCAAAACCTGTCTTTAAAATTCTGGACTATTTACATGCTCTGGCATGTGTTTTATTTATGAGATAATTATACGAACAAAAAGAGAAAACTTTGTCTCTAGATGTAACATTTTTCCACAAAATTTCTACATCTGAGAGGATTGTTCATAATTTGACATGACATGCTATGAATATATGATTGAGATGCCCAACAAACCCAAATTGCAGAACAGTGTTTAGATGGTTTTTAAGTGGGGTCCTAGCGACTTTTTTCTTCCCAGATAGAGTCGATGCGTTCATGGTGTGTCATAAACGATTCAAAATAACAAGCTTGAAGGTAGATTTGAGATTAAAAATACTTTGACAAGTACAGTTTAGTTTCTAAACGAGCTGTCA
Source organism: Escallonia rubra (assembly GCA_033065855.1). Classification (NCBI taxonomy): domain Eukaryota; kingdom Viridiplantae; phylum Streptophyta; class Magnoliopsida; order Escalloniales; family Escalloniaceae; genus Escallonia; species Escallonia rubra. The sequence goes on from JAVXUO010001522.1 coordinate 5,357, forward strand.
TACACACGCGATGCATATGCGAGTAATTTATTATATCGGTCGTAAAAGATCTGTTTATACAATATTTTGTCAAAGTCAAAAAAAGTTAGATATAACATCATAGAGGTCAAGAAAGTTTATTTTAGTTTACATATCAAACGTAATCACTTTTAAATAAGTAATACCAAAGATTGCTTAAAGAAACAATCGTCGGACTTTATTTCTTCTCCACTACGTCTTTTAATTGTTTTCCTGAAACTTCAGCCATAACCCTACAAAATATAGTTTACGCATCACAGTGTTATAATCTTACTAACGCATATAAACCTTGACTTTTATGATTTCGATATCCTATTGCTATCCTTTTCTCTAAAAAAAAAAAAGGAATTTGTCCATTTTTCGGGGTCTCGAATTGAAAATAATAAGACATGTAATTTAAGCGTGAGGGTATGAGCATAGTCGGGAGTATTTATCTCGATGATACCAATTCCTTTGAGTTTCATTCTTGCGAAGGTACTCCCTAGCCCATCTTCCCGCAAATAAGGAATATAACCGCTCCTTCTAACTGTGGCAAAAAAACATTTATTTCCTACCTAGTCAAAGAACGACATATTATTTTATATTCAATAATTCTTTCTCCGCAAGTATTTATTAAAAAACTATAAAAAGCAGTGCGATAGTGAGTTTGATTTTATAATGAACGACGGCTAGAATTAGAAAAACGTGCTACAATGGCAAGTACCGGCATTTAGAAGAGTGTAATTATCACTTCTACATCTCTATTGTCTTTCTTCGGGTGCCTGCAATTATTTCACGAAAGTTTTAACCTCTCAACCTCAAACTTTACACAAATTTCATATAGTTGCGTACCTGAAACATTTATTTTCGTCACACTCATATCTTTGATACTGTATTCCAACCTATATAAACATGCTGTTAGAAGTGTTTATTTGGATTGTAAAGCATATCATTTATTTATCACCTTTATTAAGTCCCGCTCAATTTTTGCACTACCTTATTTATGTAAACATAGAAAAGAATATTAAAGGCAGTAAGGTATATGTAACATAGCTAATGCCATAAGAGATAGTGAACATGCCGCTCTTGCTCCAGCGTTCTTAGCTCTCTTAACACCATTCGTCCCAAGTCAAATCCAGATATTCTAACTATGATAGGCAACCCAGAGCATATGACCTTGTTTTTTTATTACCTATAAGTTTAGTTTCATATATTCAGACATTTCTTTTTGTAAGATGTTATATGGTATTAGACTTAAAAGTCTGTTTGATACCTTCGGCTTATTCACTTTGCTTCCATTGTTGCATCTTATCCACGTGTAACATAGATCCAATTGCTTAAGAATATTATTGAAGGTGTCTCTATTAGCTCTGACATTGTACATACCGCAGTCGACATTATTTCCTACATTTTCAGTTATGATGTTGAACGTGTAGGAGATTTATATTCCTTGAATTGAATGTAGAGACAAAGTATAACTTGAAACTATAATGTGGGTGTAATAGCTGGAAGTAAAAGTCCAGTGAATCCTATTTGGGTTCTTACTCATAGACGTGACGCTTGCAACATTTCTCTGTAAACAAATCTCTTTGTGTATATTGTATCCATGTTCTCAATCCTTCCTTTCTTAACCAAAATCTTTGTCGCTTCCTTTGATGTTCCTCTGGACAATGCCACGTATAGTTGCTCATGACTGAATACATGATCTGGAAGGTACATCCCCACATTCAGTATTGTATAACCCTGTGCTTTTTTTATTGTGAAAGCAAAACTGAGGCGCACTTTAAGCTGGTAATGTACCATCTCAAATGGAAGATTTGCACTGTCAATTATTCTCAATTTTATTTTAGGCAAGAACGCCCTTGTGCCCTTATGGTGTCCCATCATAACTTCAACATCTATATAGGTGTCATGAAGGTCACGACACAACAGCCTTGTACCCTTGCATAAATCAATATTTGGGTCAATATTCCTTAGCAACATAACAGGGGACCTTTTTTCAATCTCAGAACATGTGGGGGCAAACCATCAGGTGTAATGAAGTTGAGAAACTCCGGATGGTATAGAAGACGTGCATCATTCTCAACTTTATCATATGAGTAGTAAATACGTTCATCCCCCGGATATTTTTGGATCACCTTCTCATTCAACATGTTCACATGCTCAATATTTCGCGACGTTATTAGTGCTCTGTCAGTCATATATCTCTGATTGTTAGAATGCGAATCAAAAGTAGGAAAAACTTCATCAATTAATTTGTCTACCGATTACGGTCCTTCCCAATAGACAACCATGCTTGAATTAACCTCAATCATCTCATCAGCAACAGTGGGTTCAGTTCCTTCTCCAACTCGTAATAAGTAATTGACAAATTATTACTTCTCATGTTCTCCTTCAACTGAATAACCTTGGCCCTCGACCATAAATATGATCTCGCGATGCACGCATCAATGGTTTCTGACTTTCCATCCTTTGGCACAACCGGTAGAACTTGACGAAAATCACCACCCAAAAGCATTACATTTCCCCCAAAAGGAAGATCAACACTAACAATGTCGCGTAAGGTTCGGTCAAGAGCTTCAAGTGCATACCTATGAGTCATTGTTGCTTCATCCTAAATTAGGACCGAAGCATGTCTCAACAATTCAGCTTGATCAAATTGTTTCCTTATTGAGCAAACAGACAAAGCCTCAGGAGTCCGTGGTAGCTTGAACACGGAATGGACTGTTGTACCTCCAGGTAATAACGTTGCTGCTATTCCAAAAGATGCCGCTGCAATCGCTATGTTACCGTTACTTCTAATTGTTGCTAGAAGGGTGCGGTAGAGATATGTTTTTCCAATTCCTCCAGAGGTCAACAAAAAGTATTGCACTTTCATTGATCTCAATCGTTCCCATTATAGTATCGAATGCACACTTTTGTTCATTATTAAGTGTACCAACCGAGTCTAAGTCTTCCTGCAAAATGGCTATAGATAGCTGATCCTATATTATTTTTGGGATTCCGGCACTATCATCAAAATCTCCTTTTATCCTTGGGAGATCAAACTCTGTAACACTCCTGTTATGAGTTTGCAATAAGGCATTAATATCTCGAAGAAGCTTGTTCATGATATAAACATTGGTGTAGTGCTCGAAGATGGGTAATCCTTAACCATGAGAAGATAAATTTCATCCCATAATTGGCGTACTCTACTCGGTTCACACTATATACCAATTTTGTCACAAATGAACGTTGTAATGCTGAAGGCATGCGTCTTGCAGCTGCCTCTAACAGGCACTAACGGACATTGTTATCATTCTCCCATAGGCCTCTTTTCTTTACGGCTTGCTTGAAAATTGAATATATATAACTTCATTTACAGTGAGTAAATCTTCAAAAGATTGTGGCCCTCTTACATGATTAAGAAGATCCTTTAATGAAATAATTCACTATCAAATAGTGTCAATGTATAGATTCTTCCAATTACATTTTGATTGTTACGCCTTTTGTGCCAAGTTTTTTCACCCTACACCCATCGGTAATACTCTAGATTTTCGCGATCCTACAAATACTGCCTTGCAATTGGGTCTTCGCGATTCAATCTAAAGAACTCTGTGAGCGTTGTACGACTGTTTTGATCGTTGGCCAACACATCAGAAATGGTTTGATGAGTACAGAACTTCACATGTTGCCTACCTAGCAAATGAATCTAAAGACGGTCAATCGACGGATACATACGACAGACTTAAACAATCTTCAAAATGCTTTTGGTGCACATAATTATCTTGCATCTACAAAGTGCTTAACTTCATCGTAAGAAAGACCTGGACGAACTTCAAGACATACTCGATCAAGACCCTTGCGCACATACTTATATAGATACTTGACACTTGTTAGTGTACCACAAATTTCAACATTGATGTGATAGTCATATTTCGGTAGCACCCATGGACTATAAGGTACAATCCGACGATTGTCGACCATAACCTCCCCACGTCGATATAAGGTTTTTTTTTACCTTTAAAACTTTTGTCCTTCAAAATTCTGGATTATTTACATGCTCTGGCATGTGTTTTATTTATGAGACGAAACCTTTCTTCTAGATGTAACATTTTGCTACAATATTTCTACATCTGAGAGGATTGTTCTTAATTTGACATGCCATGGTATGAATATATGATTGAGATGCCCAACAAACCCAAATTGCAGAACTGTGTTTAGATGGTTAAGTGGGGTCCTAGCTACTTATTTCTTCCCAGATAGAGTCCGTGTGTTCATGGTGTGTCATAAAAGATTCAAAATAACAAGTTCGAAGGCAGATTTGAGATTAAAAATGCTTTGACAAGTACAGTTCAGTTTCCAAATGAGATGAGGAGAGCAAAGGCGTGCAAAATTTATACTATTGCAACTTGGTAGATGAAAATGACAGAAACCCACTTTTGATGACCATACTTGACAATTAGAACAATGTTTATCACAAAACGGAACAGATGGAACAAACAGTGTCTGTTTAATATTATTTTACTGTTGAAACCTTCTTGGCCATGACTTGGTAGAGCATAGTATATTCACATCCTCCAAAAAGGAGAAGACACTGCGTTCATTTCTAAGAAATTGCCAATCAATCAACTTCAGAAAATCTTCCCATATGAATTGATCAAATTTTGAATGAACTAGTTCACTTTTAGAGCGTGTACAACTCTCCTAAATAGACAAACATAACGTAATATGATGAGGTAAAATTAGCTCTCAATGAGCGAACTCATCTTTGACAGTTGTGTAGCCATTTACGTATATCAAACGGCATGAATGCACAATAATTTAATAGCAGAACATGGCCACTATGAAGATGATCCCGATTAAAGTCGGTTGCAACATACCATATCAAGGAGTTCTGTGTGGCCATGACTTAGTTTTTTGATGAGTCTTATCACTATGGCATTGCCAAAGAACGATGAACCCCTTCAATTACAAGGTTACAATGTATCTGGAAGACGGGATCTTTAGAATCTTCCCAACAAGACCCCTCTAGCTTGCAGGTGGCCCTGCCCTCCAAGAATTCATCACCCCAGTATCTATGCGCTGTAGGCTGGAACACAGCTTTGAGGTGAACAAACACAAAGAAAGATGATTTTCAGTCACAAGGTTGACAGGCAGTGCATCCGTATCAGAAACTTCTTCATCTTTGCTTAATACAGAAGTCGCTAGTTACATATGCTTGACAAAACCGGCTTTACATTGATGATCTGTCAGTCTGTTACGACGAGTTTTCCAGCCTGATTGGGTTTTCTGTCAACCTTCTCCAGACCATCTTCCCACAGTGTATCAAGGTCCCTGCAGCCATCAAATAGAGGAGAGGAATGCCAACAATGCAACCTCCAGATGCAAGATTTACCAGTGTCTGCAACAGAAGGCAAATTTAATCAAGAAAATGGAGAAGTGTAATTTGCTCATGTATATTCAATAGTTGTTTTGCATTTATGATTACATGACTTCAACTGGGGCAGGCTGTTTGCACATCATCTTTGCTGCTTCTACATCCTTATTAACTTTATGCATGTGGCTAAAAATTAACCCTCCGTCGACTATCCTTGTAGTAAGTAAATATTCCGTCTCCTCACTAAACAGGTGCACAATTCCATCCCTCCACCTCCATCACCCCCTTCTTAAACCGAAACCATACCCACCAACGTCCCAGTCTCATCTTTTCTCCTTTCTCATTTGAGACCATCTTAGTCACCATCACTAACTCACTTCCCCCAACCACCACAGCCTTACACTCTCTTCTAAAACCCAATTCACTGCTCTCCCCAACCTCGCTCTTTAGCACAATCGACCTAAGGGCTAAGACTACATAATCATCAGGAAATCCCCCATTGCAGCACCATCCTCGTCATTATCATATATTGATCACCACAACCTAAGTGACAAGTAATCTGAAATCATTTCCACAACCCAAGTCAGAGCCCAATTACTACTGAAGCTCGAACCATAATTTCGAACTCAAAGCCATTACCTAGTCATCACCAAATTCAGCCCCAATTTCAGGTCAATGAGTGGTTTGCCTGAAAATTGTGCAAATTTTTTGATGGTTTGTTTATCACCAAACTCATTCTCAGTGATGGGATCCCTGCAACGTCTTCCATATCATTTTTCCAATCCACTTTCACCAACATCCCAAATTCAGCTCGTGAAACATTTGCAATTGCTAGCATTCAGATTTTCAAGCGCATGTCCATGGACTTCCAAAGTTGAGGACGCTCTGCAAAGTTGCTACTAGAGAGAGAAAGCAAGGATTTGTGGGGAAGAGAGAGAGAGAGAGAGAGAGGAGGACAAGTAAAAGGAAAAATGAATAACGCTCAGCACTCCCAAGTTTACCCGTGGTAGCACCTAACACCACGAAGCTTATTTTAGCTATCCTGCACCACCAAGTTGCACAGGTATTGCAGCTAGCATCCTCTGACCGAATTCCGACCAAAAGCATGTCGGAGTGATGACATGGCAGATATTCACCGTAACCAGAGCTGTTCCCATCGATGTTCCACCATGGAGGGAACCACCACTATTAAAGCAGTCCTTCCAGACGCGTCACCTCTATCACCCTAAAATGAAAGTAAATAAATTCAGTGAATTAACCCAATCTGATTCTCCAAACCCTCCATTTTAATTTCTTAGTTCACCGAACCTGATTCTCCATAATCCAAACCGTAGAATAGAAGAAAAGTAGTGTCTGAAATAATAGAAATAGTCTCTCCTAACTAATAGCAATTGCAGTGATAATACTAACAATAATAACTTGTGTGTTGAGGTTGTATTACTCTAGACCACTATTAAAGCAGTCCTTCCAAACGCGTCACCTCTATCACCCTAAAATGAAAGTAAATAAATTCAGTGAATTAACCCAATCTGATTCTCCAAACCCTCCTTTTAATTTCTTAGTTCACCGAACCTGATTCTCCATAATCCAAACCGTAGAATAGAAGAAAATTAGTGTATGATATAATAGAAATAGTCTATCCGAACTAATAACAATTGCAGTGATAATACTGACAATAATAACCTGTGTGTTGAGGTTGTATTACTCAAGACCACCAGGAAAAGAGTAACAGTACATAATAAATGATTGAAAAAAAATGAGCGTAAACTATATATAAAACTTATAATGAAATAAAAGGAAGGAGATATGGTAGTTTAAGAGAAAAACTGATGGAGAATATTGTGTTTCCCTAAAAAATAAAAAAGATTTAAGATTAAAAAGGAATATATAGAGAATTACTTTTGTCAAAATCTAGGAATTAATAGAATTGTAAAGATATAAATAAAATTTTTGAGGGGGGCATGTTGACATAGAAGAGAGAGAAATGTAAAACTTATATAATTTGTTGAATTTCAAATGGAAAGGAGGAATTCAAATCAAATGGAGAAAGAGAGGGAGAGAATCCACATAATTATTACAACAGTAGGTAAATTTAAAATATATTAAAAAATTTAAATAGGAAAGTCCATATGGCGAACTAAGAGAATGTCCAAGTAAGCGACGACCGGATAACATTCTTTCAGCTTCAGCTTTCATATATATATAATTAGATTCCTGGAGACTTTGACATACATCGCGTGGGTCTCTCAAAAAAAAAAAATTTGTGACGGTGAAAGAGCCCATGTGTTTTGATGGGACCACGTCACCAAAAGCACTTTTCTTTACGTATTATTTGTTTACAATTGGTTGCACTACCAAACAGGCACAAAATGTTATTCAAATAAAAACTAGAATATAGATCGTAAATTTTGGCGGAACCTTTCATACCCTACATTATGTTTTCTATACTCGACCTTATATAAAGTATCATGAGTAGTTAAAATGTTTTAGCCGTGTCCCAGTGTCTGTCTCCACATTCGGATTCGTGTCCCCGTATCCTTTTCCAAAATAGGCGAGTCCGACACTCGGACACGTATCCGAACCGGACACCGACACCGAGTCCATGTAACATAGGCTAGGATACGGCAGACTTTTGTCATTACAAATAATAAATTTTTACTTCAGAAACAGATATGTTAAATGGACTCTTCTATTTATATTGGACACAAACAAATCCAAAACTATAAAAGTACAGTTGTAACCACTAACCAGTGCACTAATGCAAGTGACTACCAAAGGCCACAAGCGACAAAGCCCCAGAACAACACACCCCTAACAAAAAACTCTTTGGTTAAATAAGGGAGACACAGACTAAAGAGACACAAACCAGAAAATAGCCTACTGTAATGGACTCGCTGCACGGGAAGAACCACCCACCCCAATCGCAAGCGATCACAATGGCAGATCTGTTGTGAGATCGTCACAGCTACCTCGCATCCGTGGCCGCCATGTTCGCCATAGCTGCAGCTTCTTCTTCTTCTTCTGGTCTCTTTTCCATATTTTGTTATCCAAAAAAAATTAGCAGCAGTGTTCATCGCAGATTGACGGCGCTCCCTCCAGTCACCAATGGCTGCTGCTGCCGCTTCTCATCTCCTCTCGAAACCCTCACCAACCCTAAATCTTAACACCCTTCTGGGTTTTTTGGTTGTTTGATTACGTTTTGATGTATAGAAATAAATATGTTTTGATCCCCAAAATCTTCCTGATGACAATTTGAACCCCAAAAACTTTTCAATGCATCACGTGTGTATCGGAGCGATGTCCACTCGTATCCGAGCCGCACCTAATTTTCCGAAACCATTTAAAAAATTCTGTACACACACCTGGGCAACACCCGCACCCGATGCTGTTCTGTTGGGCAAAAGGGTGCACCCCTGCTTCATAGCATACACCCTTTCAGCCTATAAACGTCAAATGAAATGTGCAGATTCCCTGAATCAGCCCTAATAAATTTAACAAGTCTTACTTAACTGGATTGTAGTAGCCCTTTAACAATGTTCTAAAGTATACGTCATGAAGGCTGAAATACCGGCATCATAGTGGAATTTCGGCCGCCACTGACTACACCATCACCCGAATGAATTAAGCAACAGTAAGTGAATATAACGATTTATATACCCGAAATGTCAACAATCCCTCTAAAATCATGGCAGCAAAAGCAACAAAATACAGAGAGAGAGGCGCGCAGGGGTTGGGTATCTGAAACACTAGTGAAGCTTTGATCATCCATGAGTTTTTGCATCTTATGCTTATCAGGTGTACTAAAGATATGTTGCTTGATTGAATTTTGCAGCTGAAGAGTCTCCTAGATGTCTGTATCGTCGCCTAGACAATGCTCTGTAAATAAGTAGCTTTTTCCCCCTATCCGGTGCAACTATTCTTCTATTTCATCTACAAAATTTCAAGAATACATATATACACTTGGAGCGTGGAACTCGCTTTAAAGTCAATGTCAAAATAGAAAAGCGAAGGGAATTTCACTGGAGCAGAGGGAGTATAAGCACTATAGCAGCGAACTATAACAAGAGAGGAGAAAGTTACCAACATTCCTGCAGCCAGGTGAACTATGGGAACAAACAATTGGTCTACTCTGGTCCCTTCAGCATATCCGTTAAATGCAATGACCATTGAAAAGGTATGGATCGTAACAAACGCAAGAGCAATAAATGCTGCAGTTTGGTACATAAAATTGTCAAATAAAGGTTCCATATTCCCAGATCAGAGATGTAGGCTAGCCCTTTTCAAAAGCAATTTCGGCTTTTGCCAAAGCAATGTCTGCTTTGGTGCGGTTGTCCAACCTGCTTCTGAAACTGTACAGTGCTTTGGCAAAATCCATGTATGCTTCGACATTAGGGCTAGCCTATCGCGTCAATAAATGAACTATTCAGATTTCAGATTACATGGCATAAAGAACCAATATTCCTGTACTCAAAACAAGTGGTCAACAAGGACTGTTTCTACTCACCAGAAACTAGAAAGAATGGTATTCGTGAGCACTTCTCCACATAGAACGTTGCCGGTCCGAATGACGGCGTCAAGAGGCTAAGGCAGAAAAAGACAGCATGGGCGACACCATGACCCAAACCACCAGCTGCACTCGATAGATCAAGAGTGAATCTAAGCAGCAGTTGAAGATAGTGCGAGACACCTCATAACGAGACTACTAATGATGCCATCATCCTATTTGTGCCATAACTAATTGAACAACCCGTCGCACATCAACATATCAGACACATACAAGCACTTTGATATATTGACCACAATTTGTCTTAGTACTCTCAAGGGAGTATTGAACATGATATTAATATGTTAACTGTGCTATCCAACTTCGTAAGTTGTCTAATTGGCAAATGTGGAAATTTAAACATGAAAAGATTATATCCGTGTTGGTCACTGGCACTGCAATAGAAAATAATCATCACGATGATAATAGTTCTAGCAATAACCAACAAAGCATGTTCAGCAGCCGTAACACAGACACGGCAATAAAGAATGGTAATAATAATTAACAGAGAGTAGAAAAAACAGCTCAGACCCTCATCAGCTGTAATAAGATTTATTGAAAACTTTAGAAGATTTCCATCCTAAGAAATCTTGCCACTTCTTTTCTATAAACTAACAAGAAAAGTAATACAGTACAGATAGTGGGATACAAATATAAACAAGTGGCAAGTGCTAGGTCTAGGAGAGTGGGAAGATAAAAAGCCAATTAAGCCTATCAAAATAAAGTAGAGAACACTTTGAAGCATACCAAGTGCAATTTGCATTTTATCTGTCTGATAAAGGTGGGGTTTAGAGACTCTGTCAGCAAAACCATTCAATATCTCTTCCAGTCTCCTACAATGCCAAAGAACAATATAGAAACATCAGTAAAATTTCCATCAAGAGTAGCTAAAAGGTTCCACTTCAAGGACTACTGATAAATCATTCCTGAAAAACAAGTTCACTTTGTGAGAACACAACATCGATATACTACAACCTATATAAAACTGAAGCCCCTGATCAAATGCGCAACTGGACCTTTCATCAGAGGGAAAGCAAACAGAACATAAAGAGCCTAGAGACAACAGTTTGGATCAGAATCTTGCACAATAAAAAAAAAGAGGGAGGAAATAGTAAACAAAAAGCTTTGAGAAAAGGTCCCAACTAGACGTGAAAAACAGAACAATGCAGATAGTGGTAAATCACATAGACAGGCCCTACTGCGAAAGCAATAGTGCCAAAGCAAACATTGTTCAGTTTAAAAATTATTAAAATTACAGACAAACAACGTACTTTGTGAAGCCAACCATTAACCTGGCGATGCAGATGATGGGAAGAGGAGTTCAGACCCTACCAATTCTCGGCCCTTTGATGGGTCAATGGCAAGAAAATGAAAATTTCTGGCGACGATGGTGATGACTGGAAAGCTTGATCATGCAGTAAAATGGGTAAGAGGAGAGATAGGTTGGAGTTTACCAACAGAAGGGAGGACATAATCATGGTGGTGATCGATGTCGAGAGAGGAGAGGGAATCCAGGGGAAGGAAGAGTCAAATATGGTAAGGGGTAATATTGTTTACCAACATTTAGACTTCATAATTTGCTATGGGTTCCAGCAAAACACACAGCAACTTTGATAAAGTTGAAATCATTCGCCGCAATATTTGATTTTTTCATCAAGGTTATCAATAAAAAGTTGTCAAGACTTTCAAGGTGCACTCAAACTTCTGCTTATTTGGGTTGACATGTTGACTATGAGTATCTAAAATGGTTAGACAGTTGCTGCAGATATCCAGTGGTAGCAGTAGGAGAACTGATCCCTAGAAAAATCAGATGAAAGGCCACAATTGCAGATGTACATGGAAGGACGGACCAGAGATCTGTATTTCCAGCAAAGAACTGCTTGAACAATACAATTTCAAAGTATAAACTTACCCCAACAAAGAGATTAAACAGGGAAGTAAATTAAAATTGGGAAATTCTTTAGTCATTCAAATTCTCTCTGTAAGGCTTAGTTTCAAGCTCGAGTTAATCTTTAGGAAATTACATATATCTGGCCTCTCCTTTGCAAAAACTCACAGAATCTCAGATCTACAATATTGCTCTTCGATCCAACTCTTTTCTTGGGTCCACTTTCACTACTAAGAGCATCAAATATCCTCTGTCGTTGTCTAACCAAGTGACGTTATATTATTGAAAATACATAGACATGTGATGGAAGTGACAGGTGGGGTGATGCTTGCAGCAATTACTAGTAGTCTGGGAGGTTATCTTGGGGCTTACTACCGTCTGTGGCTGGTTGACACCTCTTAGTGGATTTGCATGTGAGCGCTTGGAAGCAAAAAAAGGACTCGTGTGATGGTTAGTTGTGACCTAGCTTAAATATTTTAGAGATCAGGTTAAGCATGGAGCCAACTACCCTGAACAGTTGGATCAAACTCCTGAAGATTGCAAAGGCCCGGGAATGGGCCATTAAGGATGACATTGTCAGATGTCAGAGGGAAATCTTAAAAAAAAAAAAAAAAATTCTAGTGAGGGCTCATCGTGCCCTCTTTGAAAGCTTATCCTTTTGAGATAGTTACCCTCTTTATTTAGGTAACTAGTCATAACATATGGATCAATTTCCTGCTAAGTAAGCTGTTAAATTAATGTCAATAGAACATCAAATCCATTATTTTAATGAGAACAGTTGACCAGGAAACCCAAGCTAAACATTCAGAAACTTTCCAAAGTTAAAGGGTGCATTTGCTAATCCCAACACGAAGAAAATATCACCAAAAGCTCACCCTTCAATTTAACTACATTGTGAACCATGCAATATCGCAAGCATTAGTCTTCCAATAATTGCCCAAGGCTCTAGCGCATGCAAACTCTTGGAAAAATTATGGGTATGTTTGAAACCCATTTCAGTTTTCAGTTTTTCTTTTCAAAAAAAACAAAACCTCTTTGAGTTTTATTTTTTTTTACAAAACTGATGGGTTGTTTAATACTCTTTTGCAAAATTGGTCTTTACTTTTTCTTTTTTTTTCAATTTTTCCTCTCTTCTCTTTTTTTTAATTTTTCAATAGCTGAGAGCTACTTCTGAGCTCCTATGTTCAACAACCAGAAGCGTCTCCACCACGACCAACACATCTCGTCTGCCACCGTCCAACTACTGCCTGGCAGTAACACACTAGCTTGCAAATTAAGACTTCATTGGTTTGATTGGTTTGGAATTTACCTGCACAAATCGAAGATGCTATGGCTAATCGATGGATGAAATCTTTTGGTGATATTTGTTGTAGGGACATTGGTAGTCAGTATGACGGTGATTTTGATTTAGAGGAGTGGTGGTACCGTGGTAGTGACGATGTTAGAGGGTTTGGTGTTCGGCGATATTGGTCAGTGGTGATGGTTATCGGTGCCTACGGTGATTGGCAGTGTTCATTGGTGTTGGTCACTGGTGGTGATGACGACAGTCAGTGGGTATGCTGGTTGGCGGTGTTGGCAAGTTTGGTGTTCGAGTGGGTTGATCAGTGGTGGTGGCAAGTTGGTGGTCAATGGCTGTGGTGGTTGGCCGTGTTTGTTGTCTGGTGTTCGGGGGTGTTAGTCATTGGTGGTGGTAGTCAATGGGTTTGGTCATTGCCAATGTTAGTGGTTTGATGTTCTTGGGTGATAGGTGTTGGTGATGAAGATTGAAGGGAATAAGAAACATAAAATGTTTCTAACAAAAGTTGAAAGGTGGATATCAAAAAAAAAACCAAAACTGAAAACTCCAAAAGGGAGATTTCAAAGCAGCCCCATTTTGAAGAAGGGAAACAAAACTACAACTGTCTGTAAAACGGTGATATTTTTTTCAGTTTCTAAAACTGAAAACAAAAATTGTTTTCAAACGCTACCTATGTTAGGCTCTGATGGCTTATAATTGACTCCTAGAGCTGATAAATTGTTGAACAATCAAAGGAACCATGAGTAATTTTTGGGCAGGAGGCCCCATGATGGTGTAAACATTGTTTGCACCAGAGAACAGTTATAGTTGCACTTTTGCATCAATGACGAGCCCCCATTGGTTGGCTCAAGGATGACATGTCCGGGCGTTGCCACCTAAGAAATGAATCAAATATCATTTTTCTAATAGTTGTTAAGTCCTCGTTGGCATCTGTTAAAGGGATTCGTGCAAAAGGGATTTCCTACGAGATGATGACATATTTTCAGTCAGTAATGTTTGAAGTAGCCCATTACATTCCAGTTAGTCTTTTTAAGTTACATCCTCCACGCAATGCTTCTACTTTCCTCTATATAACTGACTCCAAGATTCATTGCTCCCTCCATTTCATTTATTGTTCTCCCTGTTGTTTTACACAGAGTAGATATACATTGCTCCCTCCACTTCATATATTGTTCTCCCTGTGGCTTTTTTAAAATCCTCGGATAGATTTTAGTACATATAAACATTGAATTGAACTCAAATAACAATCAACAGTAAATAAGTATCTTCTGGAAAGTCAAGCTAGGTCAAAAACGGGGAATAATGACAGCATGCACATGCACCAAATTTATCCTAGGAACTTGCAAAAAGTTGGAGGTAGCAATACCATATTTTGGTACATGTGAACATCGAATCGAACTCAAATAAAAATCATAGATTAAACAAATCTATTCTGGCAAGTCAAGCTATGCAAAAAACAACGAATAAATTTGATGAGTACACGTGCTAATTGTAACCTCCAAGGAATTTGCAAAAGGTTAAACAAAAAGTATCCAATGGAACGGAGGTAGTGATACCAAAAGAAAAGGGAGAGCTGAAGGTACATCACATACATGTAAGCTCTCCAGAAGAGAATGCGAAGGCCCTCTTGGAAAGCAACGGAAGTGAGTATGAGGAGTGCATAAGGCCACCATGCTGTTGACTTGAGCGGGAGAAAACCCCTCCACACCGCGGACAGCGCGATCAGGCTAATAAGCCACACCAATGTACTACACGTATAAACAACACCAATTGAACACAAGGATCGTAAAAGGTTGAGAATCTGATTGAGCTAAAAAAAAGCCCTAATTGAGATAGACTTTGCGTATATGAGTAAGTCTCACCTGGAGAGAAGGGTGAGGATCAAGAAGGGCTTTTTGGAGATGACGGCGACGAAGAGGGAGAGGGAGGGGCCTAGGGCAACCAATGCGTACCCGATCCCCGCTACCACTGTCATGGTTCGTCGGCTACTTTCGGAAGTAACAATATGCTTGCTAGTGAAGAAAGTCTTGGGAGAAGTAGGCGGTGTACGGCGGTGTATGTTTAGCTTGTACGTCAGCCGGTGAGGGTTGTCCTAACTTAACCAGATATTTTAATTTTGAGACCTAAAAATGCAGTTGCGTTAAAATTAGGGGTGTAATTTGAGCAGACTGGACGGGCCCAAGAGTTAAACCATGACCAGCCCACTCTCCAAAAGTCGTGCCCATGTCCAGCCCAGCCCATCTACGGGCTGAATAATATGTGTCAACGCCAAGCCTATCAAAATTTTGGTGGACACGGGCTGTCCACGGGTTATCCATGGTTACGAATTACTTTAAAAAAAACGATTTCAAAATATATTATTGACCATCCAATTCTACAATTTAGTCATGATAATGAAAAAAAGTACATTAAAATCTCAAAATGAACTTAACTATAAGTACGGAAATAAATATTTTGGACAAAATGAGAGAGAAAAAAGACAAGAGTCTCTAATCCTATGATGATAAGAAATAAAGTAGAAAAAGTAAAATTTCCAAAGATCTCTATGTTAACCCTACGGTTATTTAACCTAGGATTATACTCCCTTCGTCCCTAAAAAACTGATCATAATTCATTTTTGAGCCGTCCCACAAAAAGTGATAACTCCCAAATTAGGAAAGATTCTATAGGTATTTTTACATACTTACCATTTTTATATTTTTTTATTATATTTCTCTCACTACAATTAATTTTCTATCAACTCATTTTCTCTATCATAACCCACATTTACACTTTTTAATTCTATTTCTCTCTCCACATTTAACAATCTACCAACCAAATTTCTCTCTCATGACCCACTCTCTTCCCCCCTCTCTCTAAAGGGTAAAATGGGAAAGACACACAATATATAACCTAAATCTTTAATATACGTGCAAAATGAAATGGATCACTCTTTAAGGAACAAATGGAGTATTTGGTTTTTATGATAACCAACATTGATGTTTATGTTATGCATTGAGTAGATGAAGCAATAGGAACAATCTTATACTCATGCAAACGGACTATTAGACAAGCAACACGGTCAAAGACTCTCAACGGAACGCATCAAAGAAGGAATTCGTCGATTGAATTTTTCAATACTTTTATTTCCTTCTTTGTAAACTAGACATAGAGAGATGATCGTTACGATGACTGTATACCTAGAACTTGCCCATAGGTTTCCCTTGCATGCATAAAAGTTTTTCATTCTTTGAAAACAAGGAAACTGCATTTTCTGGAATGCAGTCGACTGCATTGGAATGCAGTCGACTGCAAGTTGGGCAGTGAGGTATTACAGTCGACTGCATTCCAATGCAGTCGACTGCAATACTTCCAGTAGCCTATTACAGTCGACTGCATTGGATTACAGTCGACTGCAAGTTAGAAATTTTGAATTTTCAACGGCTACTTTGGGAATACAGTCGACTGCAATGGCACATTACAGTCGACTGTATTTACCGTTTGGCGCATTTAATGCTCCACCTAACTCCAAACGGTCATATTAATTTCCAACTCTATAAATACTCATCTTGGGCATAGTTTTGATTCATCAATTACATTCAAAGCTCTCTTATCTTTTATATTCTCAAATATCAAAGCAATTGTTCAATTTCTCTTGGTTTTCATTGTTTTCTCATCCATTTCAAGAGAGCATTTATTGTGAGCTTACACTTGAGAGATATACACTTCCATAAGTCATCATATACTCATCTCTCTTGTTCTAGAGCTTAAACTTATACTCATCTACTTCTTGAGAGTGAAATCTTGTACACATTTCTTCATCTAAAGTTTCTTGTATCAAAGCTTGGGATTGTCAAGCCTTGAAGCTTTAGGATTGTCAAAGCTTTAGAGCTTTGGGATTGTTAAAATTTGTTCTTGATGTGGGCATAGCATCGAGGGATTGTAAGAGGTTCGATCTTGACCCGTAAGAAAGATCATACTAGTGGATTCTAGGGCTTTCAAGGGACTTCCTTGAAATGGTGGACGTAGGCTTGAGGGTATATCAAGCAGAACCATTTAAATCTACTTGTCAAGTATCTCTAAACCCTTGTCTCCTTACATTATCGTTTTACATTTGTGTTGAGATTGGCTTGTTTGCTTAGTTGAGATATTGTGTTTGAGGTTTGTTGATTGTAACTTTTCAAGTGTTATTCTTATCCTTTCTAAATTTATAGTATTTACTTGTTAATTTTTAAAGTAGTCTTAAAATCCTATTCAAACACCACCCCCCCCCCCCCTTAGGGTTATCTTTTTGGTTTCACTCTAAACATGAACAAAAAGTGAAAACCGTCACTCAACCTGATTCAAAAAAATAAGACAAGAATATCAGCATACATTGGGATTTTGAGGTTTTGACTTTGTCGAAGTGGGGGCTGAGAGTTGAGAAAGTACAAAAATGAAATAGTATTATTAGGTTAAGAGTTTGACGGTTGAGATCATAGATTTATGTGATCCACGGTTTTTCATGACTAAAAGAAACAAAATAAATATATTGTAACATGAATATATATATATATATGTATGTATGTATATTGTAATTTATATTATATAATAGTTAGACATACTGGTTTTTCCACGGACTGGACGGACTTGGAAAAACCTTTGCCCATGTCCAACCCATATTTTTTGCGGGCTCAAAATCTTGAACCCATGTCCACCACGGTCACTACAAAAGTAAGTCCATGTCCATATTTTTGCGAGCTGGTACGGGTTGTCCGGCCCAAATTGCACCGCTAGTTAAAACTTATAGGGAGAGTTTTGTCACCCATGTAGTCCTACCCGACTCGGAGGTATGAAAAACTTAATCACACTTTTACAACCAAGCGTGTAAGTCAGCTAGTAAGGGGTTATCCTAACTTAACCAGAGATCATAACTTAACAGTGTCAAAAAATAATAAATACCTTTGAGAGGTTTTAAGCTTTTTTCGATCAAAATTAATCCAACTTAAAATTTTCTGATAAAAAATGATAAAAGTACACGAACATATTTTTTTTAACTAAATACAAAAATCATGAAAATAAAAACACAAAACATACAGCCGCATATTGCAAGTCACTTGGGATATGATATAGAGGAACTAAGGTCAGGCTTCTTCGTTCGATTTTTTCTTGTTTTCACTCATTTTCTTATTGCGCTTTTTTTCTTTCTTCTTTTTTTTTTTGGAACATGAAAGCGTCATCTTACTCATTTACGCTTTCAACGAAGCACCCGTTCTTTTTTCACATAATTTTATACAGTTACACTTTTCATATTTATTGTTTTACAAAATTATACTTATATGTTCTACATAAAAACCACCATTATTCACGTTATTTACCATAATACCTTTAAAATGCGTTCTTATTTCTGGTGTCTAATGAGAGGTGAGCCAACTGTTCAGATGTATTGTCGAATATAGGTAGACTTTCCAAGATATCATAACCATTCATTATCAACTGTTACAAAATCTGGGCCAACCCAGCCACCACCATCTATACCCCCTCCTTCCCCCACACTTTAGCACCCCACAAACCGATGATTATCGCAGTGCTGTGAGATTTATGGCATTGAATTGAGGGTGGGGATGAATGGATGCTCAAAGGCGGCGTGATGGCCAAAGGGGGGTTAAATATTTTTTCGATGGGTAATTAATGAGTTGCAGCTATGGTTGGAGCAAGAGGAATTTATGGTGGTGGACCGGTGGCTTATCGTGGGTAGCAGCACCCTCATTAGCAACTTTATCATGTTGGCGATCAAAGTAGTCATGTCGGTCATATGCATACAAAGAGGAGTGGTGGCTATGGAGGTATCATAAGCTACTACTCAACGTCGCGTAGAGTAAGATCTCCGCTAAGATCATTTGAGTTTTTAGACTTCTTCCTCAGCACATTCATAGGAAGATAAAGATATGTTCGCTACACTCGCCATCGACAGTATCACCGCTGGCATCGTTCTTCGGTGGTTATGGAGGTGGTTGTTGATGGTGGTTCTTCGTGGTTCTCATATGGCTTGGAGAGAGAGAGAGAGAGAGAGTGTGTGTGTGTGTGTGTGTGTGAGTGAGTGATGTGATGTGATAGTGTGAAGATATTGTCAGAAAAAATTGCACATTGTTATCTTTTTTTCTTTTTTCTAGGGTTGAATATTGATCGAATAATATGTGTCACATATTATTGACATGCATCACTACCTCTTCCCCCCAACCACTGTCACCGGTCCACCACCATCAATTCCTTCTCCTCCAACCATATGTGTCACATTTTAAAGGTAAATTGCAATTTTTGTCCTTTATCTTTGGTCCCAACTTATAAATGGTCTCATAACTTCGATTTGTTTGCTAGCAATCTTGTAACCTAAATTTCGTGAACCAATTAGTCCATTTGTCCATTCGATCGACCCTTCGCTAAATCATGACATGGGATGTCAAAGGTGGAAATTCAGTCATCTGTTGATGACTTGGACGTCATCCGCCACTTGGACCATTACCACATTACCCACCATCACACCACTGCTTCAATAACACCCCCATGCCCTCCCTCCCCAACCCAACTTATCAGCTACCGCCCACAGCCATCACCATCTTTCGAACCCCCCCCCCCTCTTCCCATCACTACCTCAAAAATAATGTTATCACCAACTCACATCTGGTTTCCATGATCACCCAGCGCCCATACCACAACATCTTGGCCAATGATACCCGTCACCCTATAACTAAGATTCATCTCATCCAAGCATGTGATATCCTGCATTAACACAATTAATTATTTTTTTCAGTTAGGTTATATGTTTTTATTTGTAATCAGCTACTACTACAAAAATTTAGTAAGTGGTCAAATTATAATTTAACAAAGTTAGAAGTGATATAAAACAAATGAAAGCTAGTGGGTGACATTGGAAATTGTTATTAAATTGAGGTTAGTATGTGAAAATTACCTATTAGAATTCGTTAATCCTAGAAAGTCAAACGAAGAGAGAAGAAAAGGAGAAATCAAAGGAAAATCGATAGGGAGCACCGGGGGGGGGGGGGATTTGGGAATCAACAGGGGGCAAGTGGTTAATTCTTGGGGATGTGTTGGAGTCGTTGAGGATGAGGGATTTCAAATTAAATGGGAAATTAACAACCATAGAGAGTGGGCTGAAAATAGGAGTATCGTGAGAGAGAAATCGACAAAAGAGAGGCTAAATTTGACGGTAGAATTTTGGCAATCGAAGTGCGAAATCTTAGAATTTCTACGTTTTTATAATATGTGCAGGGCTGGTATTCGTGAGGGTGGACAGATTTCAGTGTATGTGTATTGTGAGCGTGTGTGTAGAGTCATGTGGCTGTGTGTGTTTGTGTGAGAGAACTGTGCCCAATGTGTGTCGTGTGTCTGTGTAAGTGGAAGGAGAAAATTAGAGAGCTGCTAAATATGCAGGGGTGTATGTTCTATGAATGTGTGGATGCAATGTGTGTAAACATTATGCGCGCGCGCGTGAGCAGTGAAAACAACGGGGTGTGTGTGTGTGTTGTCAGTGTTTTTATACAGTCGTGTGTGTGTGCGTGCGCACGTATTATGGGTGTGTGAGAACAGCCGTGTGGTTGTGTGTGTAGGTGTGTGTGCGCGTGCCCGCACATGTATTGTACGTGGTGTATACAACATGTGCCCATCTGGAGTGGAGGTGTATGTGTGTGAGCGCACGCGAGCAAATATGTGTGTAATGTGTGTGCAGGTGGTTATGGTGTGTGGGTGTATAGACAGTGGGGTGTGTGCATGTTTGTGTGTGTGTGTGTGTGTGTGTGTGTGCGCATGTGCGTTATATGTATTATGTGTCTGCAACTCTCTCTCTTTTTCTCTGTGTGTGTGGGGGGGGGGTAGTGGGGTGTGTGTGTGTGCGCTCGCGCACGCTTGTGTACTGTGTCAGTGTGTGTGAAGATAATGTGTTACCATGTGTAAGTGTAACATATGCTTGTGCAGATGTACCGTGTGCTCGAGTAGTTGTACCCGGTGTCTGTGGGTGTGTATAGAATTAGCGATTCAAGTAAGTACTCTTGTCATATTCTCGCTTTACTCTATTCTCAATTCTAAGTATATGTCATGTGTATTTGTACCAGTTAAACGTTTCAAAGCCTTAAGAAATGCCAGCGCTTTCATTTAAATCGTTTGATGGCAAAATAAGTTACCATGGACCGCATTTATGACTAGCTGTTATGAACCCTGTTTCGACATATTAGATGAAATTTTGCTGACGATTGTTGTGTCCCATATCTAACGGGAGAAAGTTAGATTTCGGGTCCTTGTCAACTGGATGGAATGTTGACGCCAGGGACCTTATTTTCTTTACATGCTAGACGTCGACTCGAGACTTTTATGGTCGTCGGACTTCACCCTAGGACTCTATACCTTGCTTGAATTGTCAGTCTCTTCCTTGTGCTACCAGACTCATATCCATATCTTAGGTTTCAATAAGCATCAAAACACCGCTTTAAACTTTGGCCCTGTTTGTTTCACGAAAAATATTTTTCGTAGTTTTCGGTGTTTGGCCTGTTTATCAGGAAACTATTTATGGGAAATGTTTACGGTCCACACAAAAACAAGACAAACTTTTCGAAAAACAATTTACCAAAATAAAAACCATAAGTCATTTTCCAAAACAAACTCCCATTACTTCACTCCTTTCTACCCGACCCCAACCGTGCCCCCACATCGTTGCCTCCTCCACCGTCGCCTCCGCCACTGCCGCATTTGCTGCCTCTGTCTCTGCCACCTCTGCCTTCGCCTGTTCTAGGTTTGTCCTCTCTACTTCTATCAATGTCTTTGCTCTTCTTCTTCACTACCTCTTTTTATTTCTTCCTCGCTCACCGCCTGGCTTTTTGAAAAATTTGAGCATACCCTCCAATCTATTGGCACCTCTTCAATTCGCTAAGCTTTTATTCTATTTTTCAAGCAAAATCTTGTGAATTCATAATGGTGTCATTCACCTTATTAATTGGATTTGGAAATAAATTTGGGTTCTTGTCATTAGTTTCATGTTATCTTTTGTAAGTTCATTGTTATGATGTAGCTTATGGAGTTGTAAGAAGTAATTTTGCTAGATACTGCTTGATAATTGGAACCTAAAAGAAAAGAATCCGCAGTATTAAGGAAGCTTGTTTTATTCAATTATTGGAAGTAGTAGAGTTGAAGCTCATGGTAATCGTGAAATTTTACGAGAGAAGGAAAAAGATAAGTAAATCTCATCAAATCATGACATTGATATATAACCAAACAAATACCTGCTCAAGGAAACAAAGAAGACCTTGCAGAGTAAGTTAAAAGATAAGGGAGCAGGATAACTTCTGCAAGGGGGAAAGATAAGAATAAGGGTAGAGAAATATTTTACTAGTCAGAGACACTGAAGCTAGAATCAACTATTTAACAAACCGTTCTAAGAAGAAAGCAAAATGAGCCAAGGCAAGTGTAGCGAATGCTTTTCAATAGACAAAAAAAAAGAAACATAAGGGTTCATTCCTTTGGTTATTGCTGCTTTAGAGAGGAAGGACATGCCTGCATACACCACATGTATGAAGATCATTGCAATATAAGGCTTGTTTCTCTCCACAGCGCTTGCCCTGTGGAGAAAAACATTATAAGGCTTGTTTCTCTCTAAAGCGATTCGATAGGCTGTATTTAGAACTATTGTTGATTCAATAGTCCGGCAAGGAAGCCTATATATGCCAAAGTATACTTAGAAAGTTGGCATATGAAATCAATTTTCAAGCATAATGCTTAACTTAGTAAAATTCTTCAATTTGTTTCCTTAACATGTTGTCTAATCAGTATATTCCTTATTTTATTCCCGAAACAGCCTGGAGTGGTCACATGTTAATGGCGCCAGCGGCTCTAATGGCTGTTATATAACTAGAGGACTTGCTGATAAATCAAGTTTAGTATTTGAATCTCATAAAATGACAAATTGGTGCAGATTTGATAGCCATTTCATTAACATTTTTGTTGAAAAAGCGGCAGGAAAATTGTGTTGAGTGTCTATTATTACTAATAAGTTGTCAATGATGTTATTAAGGTTACAATACTCTGCCCAGTAAAGAGTACAAAATATGGCAAGGCAAATTCAACTATCGTTCATGTTTTCAACTACCTTTAATACTGTATACTTGCACCGTTAGACCTTATGTGAAAACTTAGTTTTGTGTGTGTATGTGTTTCAGAGCCTAACTTTGTAAAATTTTTGTAGCAATTGCTGTAAATTTGCCTAAGTGGAGTTTTTTTCCCTAAGGGGTGTACGTACCACGCTGAATTGAGGTGTTGCTACTATCAGTTATAGATTTCTTTGCTGCTTCATTCTTGTTGAATTACAATGTGCTATTGTTGCATTTTTGTTCCTGGTTGCAAGTGTTCTACGATAGGTTTTTCTTTGGTTCACAGTGTGTTATTGCTGCCTGTGTTATCTTTCTGTATTATCTTGAATATATGAGCTCCTGAGATTTTATTCATTTCATAACCATTTATAGCATTTCTTTTTAGATGGGTATATACAATGCTCTAAAAATATGCTATCTGTTTCAAAATGATTGTGTAGATGGGATAATAAATGCATTCATGCCACGATATTGGGCGCAACTGCCTCCGTCATGTCTGTGGGAGTTGCTGTGCTAGAGAACCACAAGGCGAATGGGGATTATATGCCAAGGGATCCCCGTGTTGATGATGAAGTTGCGAGGCAGAGGTACATGAACACCATTTTGTATAGAGGTGATCGACATTGCATATGCCAAATACGTATGAGGCCTACTGTATTTTTTGGACTGTGTGAACTTCTAACCAAGAAAATTTTAGTTCATGCAACTACAAATATGTCAATTAGGGAAAAAGTTCTAATTTTTCTCCATGTACTTGGACACAACGTCAAATTTCGGGGAATAGGTGGACAGTTCCATAGGTCTACTGAGACAATCCACATATATTTTAAGATTGTCCTCAAAGCAGTATTGAAGTTGTATAAAAAGCTTAGTTTACAACTGAGTATTCTACTCCCACAAAAATTAGGATTAGCCGTATGTTTTTCTCGTATTTTAAGGTTAGTTATCATGTCCAGTAAGCGTGAAATAACATTAGATATACATGCTCTTATGTAACTAGTTGTAATGTTCTTACGAGCAATAATAGGATTGTGCGGGGGCATTAGATGGAACTCACGTTCGTGCTAAGATTCCCCAAGATATTCAAGGGAGGTTTTGTGGTAGAAAGGAGGGAACGATACAAAAAGTCTTAGGTGTCATCAATTTTAATTTTAAGTTTACTTATGTACTCGCGGGATGGGAAGGAAGTGCGCATGAATCTCGTATTGTAAATAATGCACTTTTGAGGCCAAGAGGTTTAAGCATTCCTAAAGATATTGATAGAAGTTAGAATTTTTCGGTTGTTATTCAAAAGATAGAATCCCAACGGCGAATTGAACGAGAACAAACACGACGAGAGCGAACTTAATGGGAGGAGAGGAAAGAATGTAGATAATGGGCAATGAAAAGGGACCATATAGTAAGGAAAATTTGGATTGATTATCTTATTAGGGGTGAAAATGTTTAGGAATCTATCTATTTACTTTTCTGTTTATCTAGTTTTGTGTTGTGACGTTCTTATTGTACTTATTTTTGCTAAAAATATGTATGTAAAGTGGATAAGGTCGTTGTATCATTTACTGAAGTTTCTGATGATTTTATCATGTTTATACCAGTTCATTTCTATATTATCTTTAGGATATGACCATTGGTAGTTTTAGCATTTTTCTGTGTCGTCCAAATAGCGAAAAATGAAATTCATGAAAATATTTTCAAGAGATTGCTATTATCTGAAAAGCGTTTTTTGAAAAGCGTTTTCCGTGAAGCATTTGCCGTGAAACAAACAGGGACCTAACCTCTAGTCTCAAGCTTATTCTTCTCTACTACCTTGTGTTTGAGGTAGCATGTTAGAAAATACAGTAATTTTTCAGTTTCCTATTTCCTATTAGGGCTAATCCCAAAACTATACTCTCAATTTTACCTCCAGTACACCTTTAGTACCTAACTTTGAAGGTGCGCCAAAGAAGTACCTAACTTTGAGAAAGCGTATCAAATCAGTACCTTGGCTGACAGATGCCGTTAAAAAGTCAAAGGGGCAAGATCGTCATTATGAAAAAAGGACATAAAGACTGTCCACGTGACCATGTGGACCGTCCTTTTTAGTCTCTCTCTTACTAAACAAAAAAAAACCCTCTATCACACTCTTTCTCTAAAAAAAACTCTCTTTAAAAAAAAGATTTGGGTTATTCTCTCTCTCTCTCACTGCAAACTCTAGCACCACTACCGTCGCCGTAACACCCGTGTCACCAGCCACCACCTGTTACGCCACTGGTAACAAATACAATCAAACAATCTTTCATTTCCACCCACATCAAAACACATACCACCACACACACACACATAGTCAAACCATCGAACAATCATCATTTTCACACAATCAAACCCAACATTGGAGTATCCACCATCAAAGTAATGACGGGTGTGTGGGTAATTGGATGGTGGGTAATGAATTACGGTTTGAGGGGGAGAAGATCTGGGTTGGGTAATGACAGTCTAGTGGCTGACGGTGGAAGCAACATAATGGGTGTATGGGCAATTAGATGGTGGTAGGAACGACGGTTGGGTTGGTGTAATGGTCATCGGTGTTAGAAGGTAGAGGTGCTGGGCAATGGTCGACGGTGTTGAAGTTAAGGCGGTAGTGTTGGGTTTGTGGCGGTGGCGTTGGGTTTGTGACGGCAGTGGTGACAAGCAGTAGTCGACAGCGGTGTTAGGCGACGACAGTGGTGGTCTGGTGGTTTTGGTGGGTGATGATGGTAATGGGGGTGACGGGTAACAGGGATAAATTGGTCACACACACACACACACAGAGTTTGTTTTGATTAAATTAAGGAAGACAAAAAATTGAACGGTTGTGACAGTGCCGCGTGTTTTTAAAATATATTTTTTCGTATTGACAGTCTTGCCCCTTAGACTTTTTAACGGCATCCATCGTCCGCTAGCCGAAGTACTGATTTGGTACGCTTTTTCAAAGTTAGATATTTATTTGACACACCTTCAAAGTTGGGTATTAAAGTTGTACTGGATGTAAAGTTGAGGGTATAATTTTGAGATTAGCCCTTCCTATTATACCAACTCTAGAATATTTTATAACTCTCCTAAATATTGTAAGACTCTCTTTTCAGTGTATTCTGTCTCTAGTAGGATAGTTTTTGCATGCCTATATAAAAGCTCAATTGCACTTGGCAATACAATTATCTTTCCCTTTACCTTTTTTAAAGAGTTTTTCGACCCAATTGCTCAAACTGGGTTTTAAAGAAATTTTGATCATTTCAAAAATGGAGTTTTTGGCCGGCAAGAGGCGATAAACCTCATGAATAATATGTGGGTCCTTTGAACCATATTTGAATACAAAAGACAATTGACAATGAAGGAAGATGCTCATTTATATGTTGAATTAGTGATTGTAATTTTCTAACGTGGGATTCAACTTGAATACGCCTTCTCACGTGTTGAAAGATTTCCTTTTTGCGTGAACCTAACATGAGGATGACTTAAAACTAGGTGTCGGTGGATTTAAAATATTGAATAGACTACTGGACCTGAATCGAACTGTTGTGCTACCATCTAAAAATATTAACTCAAAATCAATTCGGGAATTAACAGGAGAGGCCAACGCAACGTAGATGTTGAATTAATAGATGCATTTGTTCCAACTCAAACAAGTTTACTCAGTTGACCAACGTCAACAGTTCAAGTACTTCATCAAATTAGCACATATGAACTCTTGGGCCACGTCGCCCTCGCTAAAAGACCTAGCTAAACTTCCAGACCCTACACAAGTCGAGAAGAAATTGTGATCCTCGCCAAACCCTTTGCTCAACTTGTCAAGCTTTACTTCCTCAAGTTTCAATGCCAAAAGGAATGGTAGATACTCTGAAGTGGGCCGTGGGAGAAGAAGGGTGAGTATTTTTTTAATTAAGAAGGATATTTTTCTTTATCACTAGTAAGATGCACGTGACATTAAGATGTGACAAAATAATATTATATTATAAGAAAGTCATAACCCCATATATTTTCTAGAATATGACAATCAATTTTCTATGGTTCATATATACATGTTAATTCAATTGAAGTCATAATTGCAAGTTGAAATTGAGATTCATATGCATAAGTTGCTCCAAAAATGTTATGAATCAATCTAAAAAATATTATCATTCAACTACATTTATCTCGCACAACTTTTATAAACGCAAAATATGTAAATCGATTTGATGCTAATGATGGTCCATGTCCTAGCATGGTCTTACCCAACATTCTTTTAAATAAAAAACAATTACTTTAGAAAAAATGAGTAATTCAACCGCCTGATCTTTTCATGACCGAAGGGCTTTGTACTGTACTATAATTTTAAATCGATGTATTTATTTTAAACTTAAAAGTATAAAGTTTGACGATTATTAAATTAATATTTATTTTTATGTCAGCATCCATATAATCGTGATTTTTCTACTTTAACTTTCAATTATTTTAAATTATAACTTATTTTGTTGTTAAATGTTATCGATAAAATTTCACTCATGGCAATCGACACTAATTCTTGCGTAAAAAGTCGTCGCTTAAAATAAACTAACTGGCTAGGCTTTATCAAGGTTCGGGGCGTTACATATATACTTTTTATTATTGTTAAATCTTATGAAAAATGAGAAAGACATCTATACATTAATTGTAGTATTTATTAGTAGTGACATAAATAGATTTGTCAGAAGACTTTAGATTCAAAGCATGTTAATTATGTTTGAATGGCAAATAAGTGATTTTTAAATGTAACAAGGGTATTGTGGTCCAAAAAATGATTTTCAAGGATTCACACTTTTATATGTAGTATAGATTATATAGATGGCTTTAATGCCATCAATGACGGTTTTAAGGGGTAGACTCTGAAGCACCACCACGGCGTGGTCCTCTTTTTATAATTTATGTAACTGTAACAAAGCCAAAAGTTGTACTTAATCATCCTCTTCTAGTTTCATTTTCTAGGATGTCTTTTCTACCAGGTAATTAACATGGCATTGATGACAAGGGAAGATAAATTCCAGTATCAATTATGCATATGTCCGTATATTTTCTAAAATCGGCTTTCAAAGAACTTGATTTATCATATGAACCTATTGGACTACCTTGAAATCATGCATGAGAAATGATGATGTTGATTTTTCCCATATTTTAAATTGGAGACAGTAGTAATCTAGAGAGTAGGGAACTTTCTCACTTCTTAGCTTCCTAAATTAACTTTTGGTGTTGAATTATGGTTGTTACAAAGTTCTGAAACTGATTCAGACGACTACAACAATCTTTTTGGTAATTGATTACTTATAATTGTGCTAAAGTATGAAACTATAGGTGATAGGTTTGTTGCATGTGTAAGCGTTTGTGACGTTGTAAAGGTTTAACAGGAGATAAAAGTAAAACCAACAACTTAAAAAGCAACCAAAAAATTTATTGACACTAGGAAATCTTGAACCATATTGGATTGATCCTGAACACTGACCATCGAGAAAAGTATGATCAGTGAGAAAGCTTCCGACGATTGGGTTTTCAGGTGTTCCTCGTCTCTATATAGTTTGGAGTCAGGACATTTCCCTTTGTAAAACATAAGTTTTCTTGTAAAGACCCAACATCTTAAAAATGAAACTATGAAACAGAGTTGGGTGGGTTTCGAGGGTTCCCATGGAAGGAGATGCAAAGCAATTCTGAGTTCTTATGCTTATTTAGTAGTTTGGGGTATTTCATGCAGAAATTTTCTACATTAGAAAAGTAAAGATGTGCTTAAGTCTTTACTAGAGTTTTTCCTAGGAACCTTAGACTACTTGATTAAGCTAGTGAAAAAATTACCTTTATAATGGGATTGTGGCTGCACAGTTTGGTTGATTGTAGATAGTTAAAAGCAATGCTCTGCTTTGATAAATCAGGAAATTTTGTATCGACTGTGACTACAGGGAGAGCTTTGGCATACTTTAATATGAATGATACAAGAAATGTTGCTACATATATAGAAGCGAACGGGAAGTAGACTGGGGAGCACGTCTAGCATATTATTTCACAATAGCGGGTGGGGATCCTTATCAATCACCCCATTAAGTTTCCCGTCATATAATGGATGCATGTCTAGCGGGGTTTTCTAATGACTCCCTTAAGTTCCTCCTCGTACAATTCAAATAGTTCAACCCTATTTGTTTTTTAATTCTTCCCTTCAAAAATGGAGCATGTGCTCTAAGGGTTCCCTAAATATCTACTAGAATGACTGAAAATGTTTCAAAAAAGTAGAAATATAATGTTTAAAGATGTCAAACTGAAAGCAAGTTATGGAGATTATGAGTAGGGACCTTTCTTGCTTCTTCGCTTCCTAAATTTATAGGCTCTATGATTAAGTCAAACAATAAGTCTATTGTAGATACCCAATTTTTGTAGTTATTATTAATTAAATAATTGGTGGACTTTATTATTAATTATAGTGCATTATTGAGTTTAGGCCTAGTAATGTGACTTAGTTAGTTAATTCGGTCCGATACAATTAAAATATTAAGCGTCCAAGTCCTGCGGTCTTGTCCAGATCAACGGTCCATCCAGTTGCATGTTCAGTCCAGTATTAGTTTAGTTAGTAAATTGTGTCAAGATTTTGTGGTTTGATTGATTTATTTTGTCTAGATAATTTGCAAAGATTAAATCCATCAATTTTATGGTTAGGAAATGAATTATCCAGAATCTAGTGCATCCCGTTCGTAAAATCAAAGATAATAACCCAAAAATAAGATCAGATAATGCCTCAAAATTTGGAAAAGTTATTTTTTAATTGATGGGATGAATCAGCTGGTTTTCGACTAAGTGGCTGGTTAATTGACTTGTCTCAATCTATGATTTTATTCAATATTCTGACTTATATTCAGCCTTGCAGATTGGCATAGCCAATCTTATCAGATTCTGTGACCTTGAGCTCCATATATAAGGCCATTGGTCTTCATTTCAAGGGGTCCATAAGCTTATTCTCCTTAGAACTTGCGTACCATTTCTCTGTAAAATGATATTTTTGCTCTCTCAAGAATCTTAGCCATTTAGACCCACTTTAAAAATTATTTTAGTCTTCACATCGTGGATTATTAGGAGAGCGTCCCCGAGTCTTAGAGGCAAGTTACTTCAAGAGGTAATCTTTAATAGTTTTCTAGGTTAGAAAATCACATAGATTGTCTCCCAATCCCGTAGCCACATTTCTATTCAAAAACACAAAAGAGTTTTTTCTTTGTCTAGGTCTAAGTCTCAAAATGTAGACTACTTCCACTAAGACCAGAGTCGAACTACGGCGGTTTTGATTCCGGTTAGTCCTACTGGATATGTAGGCAATTCGACCCCTAATATCGAGTTCTAGCCAAAAACATAAAAATCAACTCAGGGTAAGTTCTATCAAGTTCTACCACGTTTTACGTGTTATGTGTTTTTTAGGCCAACAACTAATAGAAATGAAGTAGTGACCGAAAGGGCGTGGCGGGTACCTAACACCTTCTCATTGCATAACTTAATCCCAAAACCCATCTCCCAGTTTTCGGTAGATTAGTCGTCCTTTTGGACACTTTATAGTCATTTTTTTCCTATTTTCCTTAATTAAATAAGATGGTAACTCTATAAAATCCTTTTTCCTGGAGAATTTTTCCGAGGCGGTTCGCTACATCTACCATTAGTGAGTTTTATAAGTAAGTTTTAGTTTACTGAATTCATTGATAAGTGAGTTTTAGAAGTGAATTTCAGTATTGAGTTGCTCTCAACACTTCTTCGTGAATATTGATTGATTTCGTGATTTAGCTTGACTTAGCCTAAATATTGCTGATTACTTTTTTCTCTTCTTCTCAGCAAGAGCAGGAAGGGAATCAGCTATTACAGACCTGGTTGTCAAAGAAGGCAAGTTTACTGACGAGAATGTTTCTCCAATAATGATGGATGAGATCAACTCCACAACAACGGCTCCATGGTTAGTCCTGAAGGAACCGTAGCGGCATGGGTAGAGGTAAGCACAAGAAAACTTGTGCAACATCTCATGTTTGAAAAAAAAATAACGAAGGTATAGCTATTGAAGCAATTTGTAAGTACTGGGATAGAGTATTCACAACATGCAATTATAAGGGGAGTTTTGGAACTAGTACACTTTTGAGGTATGTATATAATAGTTGCAAAGAATATCAAATTTGCTTACATCTCAATCATTAACCAACAATAGTGACCAAAATGGTGTTCAGTTGAGGGCGAGTTTTAATCAAGATTTTTGTCGCAAGGAGCTTGCCTGCATGATAATCATTGATGAATTACCTTTAGCTTTGTGGAGAAAGTGGGATTTATGTGCGACCTGAATTTCAGCTTGTTTCACGGACTACAATCATAAAAAATCGCAATCCATATGCATGAGTGAGAAAACTGTTCTCAAGCAAATCTTTGTAAACTATGTTTCATTAGTGTGTTTTACAACATAAATGGACTTCTGTTCAAACTCTAGGACATATGTGCTTGATAGCACAATATATCGACCAAAATTGGGAGTTACATAAAAGAATTATCAATTTTCGTGTACTTCCTACTCCACATAAGGGTGAAAACATTACACAAGCTATTAGGATGTGCTTACAAGATTGAGGATTCCGTGACAGAGTTTGTACAATCACTGTGGATATTGCTTCCTACAAATGATGTTACACTTTTGAAATTGAAAAACAGAATTTTCTAGGAAGTATGAGTCATTATTTGATAGAGAGTGTACGCATATTAGATGCGCAAACTTAATTATGAGAGAAGGGATTAAGGAAGTAAAGGACTTGGTGTTACGCGTAAGAGAATATGTGTGAGAAGTTCTCAATCTTGATTGCAAGTTTTTAAAAAATATGTAGCGGAAGAAACAGTTATAGCCAAGAGGTCTTTGTGTTTGGATATTCAAATACGGTGGAATTTAACTTATCTTTTGAATATCAGAGGGTGCTTGAGAGGTTAGATGAGCATGATCGCAATTTCATAGTTAAGGTAGGTCACATTGTTACGGAAGAAGATTGGATGAATGTTAAAAGTCTTACCACCTTCTTGGAGCAATTTTATGTTGCAACCAATCTAGTATTCGGGGCTACGTATGTGACTTCCAATCTTTATTTTCGTGAGTCGAATAGGATCCAATGACTTATCTCAAGTTGGGCAGGTACTGATAATGAATTTTTTAGAAGTATGGCCCAAAGAATGAGGAAGAAATTTGATAAGTATTTCAGCATTGAATAAATCAATTTGTTGTTGATCATTGCAGTGATTTTAGATCTTTGTTAAAAGTTAAAATATGTAAAGTTTAGTCTTGAGAAATATTATTCTACTTGCCACCAAAATAAATTGATTGATGGCTATAAGTCTCTTATGGATCGACTCTATGAATAATATTCGCCTGTAGTTATGGAAAATAATTTGGACAAGCTTCAAAGCGACAAGGATGCTCAGATGAAGGACATCCAAAGTTCTGATATGGATGTGGATCAGCATACTAGAGAGTGACATCAATTTTTGAAATTAGAGGGGAGTTTGAATATGAAATCAGAGTGGGAACGATATTTGGGCGAGGATGTTGAGGCCACTACTCCTAACTTTGATATTTTAGCTTGCTCGATGCTTAAATTTTCCACATACCATGCTCTATCTCTTATGGCTCCTATATTTTCTTTTCCAATATCAACTGCGGCTTCAGAGTCAGCGTTCAGTACAGGGGGACAGGTTCTCGATTCATTTCATAGTTCATTGACTCCACAAATTGTTGATTGTTTACAATGCACGCAGGATTGGCTGAGGACTCCATCAACCTTAATTGGTGTTGAAGAACACTTGGAAAAACTTAAAAAATACGGAGTCTTGTAAGTAAGCTATTGTATATGTTTGTTTTTAATAGTTGTTTTGTGCACATGAATATTTGTTCCTTTCTTTTTGTGATTTGTCGTTCCTTCCTTTTCTTGTAGCACTTGCGGAAGCGATTGTAGCACTTACTCTCACAAATCAGACAAGTAGCACAAAAGAATGTTGATGCCAATTCAAGAGTGTAAGTCAACTTTAGTGGTTAATTAAGTACAACATTTTCTTCAACCACTGATATGGTATGCTTCTTTTATCACTTGACGGAAATTCTTCCGGCTCTTTCTTCATCCGGCTTGAAACAATATAGTGCTGGTATGTGTTTGTTTCCAATGTATTTGGTGCTACGTACTTTTCAGTGACAAAAAAACATCACTGTTAGTCTGATATAAGTGAACCGCTACTAGGAGCTGATATTATGCCTTGCAGCTGTTTAAATGATTGATATAATTGAACTTTTGTACTTATAATCTAGAAAATACAAAAATATACGAATACTGATAGCTTCCCCTTTTCCCAGCCTACTGCCCTTTGTTATGCATAGACAAATATTTGTCATCAAAGCATGAAATGCCTCAGAATAATGAATTGTCAAATTCAATGTTGAATATTAGTGCTCAACATAATGTTTTAACAGAATGGACAACCTGATCAATCAGTAGAGTTGTTTTAGCCTTCCTTTATGGTGTGTATGTACATACCATTATGGTACAGAAAATTGTGAGGAGGTGAATCTATACAAGGGTAAGGCTGCATTTTAACTTCATATAAGTATGGCGCGTATACATACTATTATGGTGTGTATATACATATTATTATGGTACAAAAAGTTGTAAGGAGGTGAATTTATACAAGGGTAAGGCTTCATCAGGAGTAAAGGACTACCAATAAATTGTTGACGGCCAAAGTATAACTGCATATAAGTATGGAATCTATTAAGTAATTGGCTTGGTAAGATGTAGTGTACTTGTAAAATGCCAAGTATGCTGGCGGATTGGCTATGGAGAATGAAGTACATTTTCTGCTGCAGATAGCTACATATTCCACAGTCACTTACTAGCCCAATATTTAGCTCACCATTCCACTTGTGGATCTTTCTGCTAGTGCTGGGCTTTAGAGTAGTGACTTTTTTATGATAGGCATCATTGCATTTTACTTAGAACTGCAGTTGAGCATTTTCTTATCTTTTCGGGTTTTAATTTGGAGAATTTATGTACAATTAAGTACTTGGCATTCTTGTGTGATTGAGTTTTAAAAACTCTTTGTTGATTGAATATGATCCTAAATTGATTACATTCGGGCAAGTTTTGGAGGTCTTCTAGTCTAGTCATGATTCTAGGCAAGTATTTGGGCAAGGTCTCGATGTTGGTAATCAGTACAAATAACTTTTGTTACCTTAAGCAATGTTTTCTTTATGCCAAACCACATGTTTTATTAGCTAATTTTTTGTGTTAGCAGGCCTATCATCTTTGTAAATGGAAGTGAAGAGTCCAGATTGGCTGTTGTTAGCAAAGAAAGCGAGCAAAGTAGGTCAAAGAGCAGCATTGTAACCACTCAAAGAAAGAGAGCAAACTAAGTCAAATAGTCTAAATTGGCAAGGCTTGGTGTCTTGATGAAGTGGTTTGGGATTTCATTTATGCTTTCAGGATAACCTTTTGTTAATGGTTTTTTTACTTCTCTATGTGTTTAAAGACATGGATGAGTTGAAGTGGGAGGGGATCCACTGTATTAAGTGTTATAGTTTATTGCTTGTTTTCCCCTCTACACATGTTTATGTCTATTTATCTTGCTAGTTTGAGGAAGACTATATTACCTTTTTATTAGGATGGAGTTTATTAGTTGTCTTTAATATTTGACATATGTGTTTGTTTAGTGATTGATCTAGAAATATTTTTTTAGACTTTTGAATTTTTATCTTTTGACTAGATAAATGAAACTTTTCATTTATGAAAGACTAAAGCATTATCTAATAAGTCGAATGCGAGTCATGTTAGTCTTTTGATGATGAGACGCGTTAAAAAAATATTCATTCATAAATGAAAGACAAAAGATAAAATATATGTTAGTCGCGTTGGGTTTAGTTGGATAAAACCCAACCATAGCATTTTTTTCTTAGGTTAGGTTGGGTTGAGTTTTTTTTTTGGCAAAAAGTCCAGGTTGAGATGGGTTTCTAAAAGATTGGATTTTTCAGAAAAATTCAACCCAACCCGTTTAAATTGCACCCTTACATTATTTGCTTCGGTAAAAGTCTCAATTGCAAAACCAAACAAAAAAAACTTGGACTTCGTGTAAGAGTTTTGTTTATGGGGTGACGCTGTGTGCGATTCAGCCTTGGCAGTTCTTTGGCTTTGCTTTGGTTCTCTGTTTGCCTTAGTATACTGGGGTTTTGGTTTATCTATGTTATATGTAGGAGGAGACTATGTTTATCTCCGGTCTTGCGTCTTCCAACAGGGAGGAAATTCCTATTTTGGAAAGATGTGGCAACTTTGTTCTTGTGGGTGAAGACCTTCTAGCAACTCAATGACTGAAATGGGTTAACACCATAATTGGTGAGTTCGTGGATCAAAGATTGTTCACCCTTCATCGAGCGCAACAAGTTGTTAGTCAATTCTGGAGATTCATTGGTTTGGTGGAAGTTGAACAAGTAGGGGAATTTTTTGCCTTCCACTTCTCTGATGCTGTGGATTTAGAGGTTCTCTTAGTTGATGGGCCGTGGATATAGATGGCACCTTGTTAATTCTCCAGCTTTGGCAACCTTTTGACAGTCTTCATCACCTAGATTTTTCTACTGTCATGCTTTGGGTTCGGTTACATGACATTCCAGTGGAATACTTCACCCTTCAATTGGGTCGTAGACTTGGTGAATACTTTGGTGAAGTATTAGCAGTTGACTGGTTTGAAAATCGTCAAGCTCGTCAAGACTTTCTCCGAGTTCAGGTCCAATTTTTTGTTCACGAGCCCTTAGTTGTTTGTGTTTATGTCCTTACAACGGTTGGTAATGGTGTTTGGGTTTGGGTCACATAAGAAAAGATTTTCTGGGTATGTTATTGATGTGGGGTGAGTGGTCACGTGAATCAATCTTGAACTCGTTCTCTTGGATTTGCTTGAAGACAGGTTGAACTTGTTCTGAATAGATATGCCCGGCCCGAGAACAATCGTATTTATTCTCAGTCCAATCATCCTTTATTCACCCGTGGCTTAAGAGCTTTTGCTAACTCTAATTGGAATCGAGATAGCCATATTCATATTCAATTTGGCAGAAGATCCGAGTGGGAATGTACTAATGACAGTTGATCCTAACGAACTTAATAATCATGATGCAGAGGTTCAATCTCTCTCGAATGTGTTATCTTCTTCGATTAGTGGCCATTCTTCGGTTTCCTTTCCAGATCTTGAGTTTTGGTCATCAGAGTCGTGTTTCTCCTTGGATGAAGATTCTGGTGAGCAAATTTTTCAGTCGTGGAAAAAAAATTGTGTTGCCGGTGATAGGTAACGAGCTTTCCGAGGTGAATCTGGCATTGACCTTGTCTTCTGCCACGTTTATACGACCTTGCCAGTCAGATCCTATTTTCTTGATCGCGTGGTGTGAAAGGGTGAGATGGCATCTCGGGTAATGGGTTGGGGTTCTTTGGCTCAATCTGATGTCTTGGATAATGACAGTCACTTAGAGAAAGGTAAACTTTTGGCCGAGTTTATCTTTGGTTCAAAAGCTTAGGAATTAGGCCTTCGTTTAGATGGGCCTTTTCCCGGTGATAGGTTAGTTTCCTCTAAAGGGAAAGAGCCAGTCCAGGAAGCCTATTTTGGATCTCAACGACCTTGTGACGAGCCCTTGGTTGGAGTTAGGCCTTATTCGGTTGACTTAGATTCCTTCATTTCCCCTTGCCTTTTATGGACCAATATGGGTCAAATTTTAATTGGGTCCAGCCTATTCTTATTGATGATGAAGCTGGGCCATTTGGCCCAGCCACTATGGCGAGGAACTTCAACCCGTCTTCTCATGTTACTTCTACTACTTCTCCATGGCACTTTGTTTGGTTCAACGGTGGAGGTGGCGTGACCCCTGCTGAGTTTTACTTTCACATTTCAGTTTCTTCAGATTCTAAGGATTGTGACATGAACGGTGATCATGATAATGTAGACCTTATCGTTGATGCATGTTTGTCTCTAATTTCTCTTTTTAGCAATTGGTGTACTCATGTTCGGGTGCATGCTATGGTTCCTCATCGTCCTCTGGTTCCCGAAAGAGGTGTAGTTCTTCTTCCACTTTGACTGATGAGGTGATGGTTGTCTCCAAAAGGTGTAACCCCTACTTCTTCCATAGACCGTCATATGGAGTCAGTTACCATCAGGTCAGATATGGGCTCCTTGGTTTCAAGTAGGCATAGTTCTTCTTCAAGTTTAGGGGACAGGCCTAGCTCCTCTTCTTCCTCAGACTTAAGGAGATGCAATCTGCCTTTGGATGATTTTCATGTTGAGATGGAATCTGCTCATAACAATAAGAAATCTCGTTATTTGGAGGTGATACCTTCTAATCAGCCTCCTGGTATGCCAATTGTTTCATGTTTTGCTATTTTGTAACACATGTTTCATTTGGCTCATTTGCTTGTCTCTCTTTCATTGTGTGACTTTACCATACGATGTTTTCGGGTTGTTCTGGCTACTTTCATTATGCTATCTCAGGGTACTGGGTTAATTGGTTGCAATTTGTTCTTCCTTATTTGGTTTGTGAGGCTTCTTTACAGCCTTGTTGGTCGTTTGTTGGCAGATGTCTATGACTGACAATAGAAGGCCATAAAATACTGGCTAGTTTGGTTATTGTGTATTTTGTAAGAAAAAGTAAGGAGATAAAGTTCTAAGTTTTACTGTGTGTTCTCTTTAAGATCTCTTCGTTGCTTTTGTCCACATTTGTGAGTGTAATAAGTAGCTCAGTGACCCTTTGTCTCCAATAAAGTGGTATTGTCTCCAACAAAGTAATATATCTGTCACTAATTATGTGAAGTAGTTGGTATGTGGCCTTATTATTACATGTCTATGAGTGATAATAGACGGCTATTATAAAAAGCTTGCTAGTTTAGTTATTATGTATGGTGTAAGAAGAAGTAAGGAGATCCTTGCATAGGCATAAGTGATTCGATAGGCTTTGACACAGCTTTTTTTTTTTCCAGTTTTGGAAATTGGAAAAAAAAGTTGCGTTTGGTAACCATTTTTTTTCTTCTTCAGTTTAAAAAATCAGTTTTTAAACTGAAGAAGAAAAAAAAAGTCCACAAATAAGTTTTTTTTTTAGACCACCACCACCACCCTCCCACCGCCGGCAGCCACTGCAACCACCTCCAGCGGTCACCACCGGTGATTGCCGGTGGCCACTGGCGGTCAGTGGCCACCTCCGGCAGCCACCGCCACTGCAAACCACCACAAAAAAAAAACTCAAAATAAAAACTGGGTTATCAAACACCCACTTGTTTTTGTAAAAAAAATAAAATTAAGTTGCTCTTTAATTATTATTTTTTTGAAAACTGAAAAAAAAAAGTGTTGTCAAACAGAGCCAAAGTCTTAAGTCTCTTTTAACATTTCTTAATTGCTTCATCCATATTTGTGATTGTAGTAAGTAGCTGAGTGACCATTTGTCTTCAAGAAAGTGGTATTGTCTCCAACAAAGTAATATCAGAGTTACAATAGTCCTAATGGATGTTGTGGCATTAGCTTGTGAGAATCCCTACGTTTCAAAAAAAATGTTCAAAACAACTACACGGGTCAGAAAATATACACAAGTTGTCTTACTTAATGTTATTAGTGTGGTCCATTTGTGACTTCTGTTTCAAATAAATTATTGTTAGTGCACATGTAAGTTACAAGTGTGTTCATGTTGTGTTAGTCAAAGTAATTGTTAGCCCTATGGTTGGATAACCTAGGCTTACATCTTGTTTTGATGATAACTACACATTGATTATGTTCTAATGTGTGCTTTGAGTGTATTCTTAGTAGGTATATACATGCACACTCATGAAGACACATTTGAGAAGTTGGATAGATGGATTAAAGCCAAAGAAGCTTAAAGTTATAGTGGACATGCTGTAGAAGCTTCATCAAGTCTAATGTTGAAGAGCAACAAAGAATGCATCGGCTAAGTTACTATCGATTATAATTGATCTTTACTATTATGTAACTAGTCTTGGTTTGATGCTTGGATTGATGACTATGACCTAAAAAGACCTTAGGACACCTTGTGCATTGCATGTGAGTTCATAATCATTCACACAAGTGCGGTTCTTGAAAATGAGTGAACTTTGGAGCTTACTCAGTTTTTCTCAAAAATATTTTTGGTTCTAATCTTTTCATATATTGATAAAACTTTTCATTAGCTTTCCAACGCAAAAAATGGCACCTCAATCTGATTTTTCTAGAGAAAGTTATGCCCAAAATAGGAAATGGGGTTCCGTGAGGCAGCTGATAGGCAGTAGGGTAATACAGTCGACTGTAATTGAATACAGTTGACTGCATTCCAATGCAGTCGACTGCATTGGTCAAAATTCAGTTCCAAAGGCTATTTTCGAGGACAAAACTCCAACGGCTATTTTCGAGGGATTACAGTCGACTGCATTGGGAATACAGTCGACTGCAATGGCAGTTTTGCTCACGTTATGCCTCTAACGGCTATATTTCATTTGATCTCTATATAAATGATTTGGGGCTTCATCATACACTATGGAAACCACATTCTAAGCCTCCATTCATTAGAGAAATATCAAGGCTCATAGATTAAACTTATCTCTCTTCATCTTCATGATTTTACATCATTAAAGAGAGCATCTTTGTGAGCAATTCTTTGATTGAGAGTGAGCATCCTTCAAGTCATCAATTCTCTCATCTCTCTATTGCACTAGAGCTTCATTTGTACTCATTTCCTTTCAAGAGGGTTTCTTTGTACACATTTGATCTTTGTAAAAGGATTGTGATCAAGGCTTGGGTTTGTCAAGTCTTGGGTGAGCTTTGTGGATTCAAGGCTTGTGCTTGATGTGGGGATATCACCAATTGTTGTAAGGGTTTTGATCTTGACCCGGAAGAAGATTGTTGCTAGTGGATTCTAGTGCTCTTGCAAGGGACTTCCTTGAAGAGGTGGATGTAGGCTTGAGGGTATATCAAGCCGAACCATTTAAATCTCATTGTCAAGTATCTCTAAACCCTTCTCTCTTTTCATTATCGTTTTACATTTGTGTTGAGATTGAGGTTAGTTGTTTGTTAATTTTTAAAGTAGTCTTAAAACCCTATTCACCCCCCCCCCTCTAGGGTTATTTTATTGGTTTCAGTAACGACTAATAGGATTCATCGAATTGTGGTTTAAAGTTCTTATTATGTATTACATCTCTAAGAGTTACATCAGAATTCTAAAAGAACCTAGCTGGTCTAATCATTTTGCATGGCATAAGAAGAAGTAAAAAGATGAAGTTTTAAGTTATTTTTTGTGCTCTTTTCAAGATTTTTTTAATGTCTCAAGGAGGGCTAAAGGAAGCAACAAGCGTCGGCAGTCAAAAACTGAGGCAAGTCAGGATGGAGAAAGAAGGAATATCATTGGGACGATAAAATCACACCATTTAACAATTAATACGTATCAGGAAACAATGAAGTTAATCACAAAGAAACTCATTTGAGAGCTAGAATCGAAAGTTGCCTACTGTACATTAGAACAGGTGCCCCAGAGATAGAATATATGTGTTTGCACTGTGGGCAAGCTACCAAAGCTGAAGCACGCACAATGTCACCCTAATCTATGGCTCAATTGGCGTTCTCCCATCAATTTGACAGTTCATCATGTGAATAAAATTTGTATTATTACTACTTTGGTTAGGTTGAATGGGGTTATGGAGCTGTACTGTTTTGTTTACGGGCATCCTCGAGTTTCTTTTCGATCGTGTACTTGGACGTTTATTGCTTCCCTTTTGCAACCTTTTTCCTGCCCTACTTGTTTGTGTGGTGATTTCAACCAAGTCTTGGACTCCTCGGAAAAAGTCTAGTTCTAGCACTTATGTTCCTCCTGGGGTTTAACTTTTTGTGATTTTATAGAAATGTTTGGTTTGTCAGACATCTGTTGGGATGGCCCTTTGTTTACTTGGGTGCGAGGTTCTTCCTTGCATGGGTTTGTCTACGAGAAACTTGATTGCCTTTGGCTTTGACCTCTTGGATTGTACTTCATGTTAATTCTCTTGCTCGGAATTTAGCTATTCAGCATTCAGATCATGCACCTATATTGTGTGTTACTGAAAATCCCCATAGTTCTCATTCTTTTCCGCATCGTTTCAAAGCCAAGTGGCTTTCATCTCCCCAATGCTTACCTTTTATCAAGACTTCGCGGCCTTTCCCAATTATAGGATCCCCGCTCTTTCAATTAATGTGCAAACTTCATAAGGTTTTGGCAGGTGTTTGTGTGATTCCATAAGGGACAAACATAAAGGACAATAAGCAGTAGCAGGGCATGACATTTAAGAAGCTCAGAAGCAAGGGGTAAGCGGAAATGAATAAGTTGCCATAAAAATATTTTGAGTTTCTTAGGGATTAGAAGTTTCCATAATGAACAAGAGTCATACAGGAATGAGATTGAAAAGAAGGACTGGACCTATCAATCAAAAATCCATGAGTGGAAGTAACTAAGAAGTTATCTAGTTGCGCAAATGAACAAAAGCTTCTATCTACAGACCCAATAGGTAGGAATTGAAGTATCAAAATTTGAGAAATAATAGTTGAAGGAAAGGTCTGAAAAAGAACTCATATATCCCAGGTTAAAGTATTGGCTATAAATAGTTGAGAGATAACCCAAAAGGCATTAGTACTATTATGAAACTGCTGTAAAACCAAAGGAGGGACAAAAGACAACCACCAAGCCATCCATACTGAAATCGATCTCCCATCTCCAATATGCCATTACAAACCTTGCTTAAGAATGAGTTGTCCTACCAGAACACTTCGCCATATCCATGAGCAAGTACGAGGTTGAAACTGTTGAAGAAATTGACACTGAGCAAAGTAACGACCTTTAAGAACCCTGGGAACAAGACTTTGAGGGTGAGTCCAAATTTTCCAGGCATGTTTGGTGAGTACGGGTTGATTGAAGAGTCGAAAATCATGAAAACCTAAACCGCCTAACTATTTAAGGAGGCACAAGGTGGGCCACGCAATCCAGTGAATATAGATTGACGAGTTCCAGACCACCAGAAACGAGCCAAGATTTGATCTAGCTGCTAAAATAGACATCGGGAATTTAAACAGCGACATATAATTGACCAGTAGGGAGGAGAGAACATAATTGATAAGAGTAGCACGACCAACTTTATTTAATAGGAGGCCTAATCAATGTGCACTTCGGTCTTGAACTCGTTGGACCAAGGTCTGGAAAAACTCTTTTTTTTTACACCGCCACATTCAATTGTATGCCCAAATATTTGCCAAACTCTGAGTTGGAAGAAAATTCAAAACCAACTTCCATTAGTTGGCATTTTGCAACACTAGCATTAGGGCTAATAATCATGGTAGATTTTGACCAATTAATGCATTGACCAGACAACCGACAATAATCACACAACATACGTTTAATTGCCAGAGGAAGAGGTAAATATCATCAGTGTACATAAGATGAGAGACGGACGGGGAATATTTCTCAGCTTTAGTTCTTTGAAAAAGCCCCTGACGTTCACCTTGAAGTAAACTAGCTGAGAGTATTTTTGCACATAGGATAAAAAGAAAAGGGGATAAGGGATCACATTGTCCAATACCACAAGAGGGTTCGAAAAAGGAAGTGGGGGCCCCGTTAACCAGAATGAAGTAAGTAACAGTGGTTACAAACTGATAAACCAACGTCAGCCATGAAATACGAAATCCCAAACCAATTAGGACTTCTTGAAGAAACACCCAACTAACCAGATCAAAAGCCTTGGTTTAGTCCAATTTGAGAGCAACCAAAAATATACCCCCTTTAGTACGTTTCCTAACACAATCCATAAGCTCTTGAACAATCAAAACATTATCCGACAGACAACGCCCTGAAATAAAAGCATTCTGATAGGCGATACCAAGTCAGCCAAAACAGGTTTCAGTTGATTCACTAGCACATTGGAAATGATTTTATAAGCAACATTACATAAACTGATTGGTCGGAAATCAGTGGCCGATTCAAGAAATTGATTTTCAGAATCAAAGCTAGGAATGTATGATTCACCTCCCTAAGAAGCTGACCAAAGTTAAGAAAAGAAAGAACTGCCTGAATAACTAACGGTCCCATAAACTCCCAACATCTCTTGAAAACAATTCCAGGGAATCCATTTGGACCCTGAGCTTTCAAATCTCCTAAATGAAGAAAAGCCTTTTTAACTTCATCAGACGTGAAGGTTTGCTGAAAGTGCAAAACATGTCCCGGGTAAAGAGTTTGAAGTGATTATGAGTCCAGGAAAGCAGAGATTTGCGTGCTATGAGCCTTGTTTAGAAAAGGTCATGAGAGGATGTTCGTAAAATAAAAAATGATACAAGAGCGAATGCCATCTTCCAAAGACACCAAAACCCCAGTAGAGTCTTTAATGGAACAAATGTGATTTCGTCAATGATGGATAATAGTAGAAGCATGAAAAGT
Organism: Escallonia rubra; assembly: GCA_033065855.1. Lineage (NCBI taxonomy): Eukaryota > Viridiplantae > Streptophyta > Magnoliopsida > Escalloniales > Escalloniaceae > Escallonia > Escallonia rubra. The sequence continues at coordinate 48,996 of JAVXUO010001522.1, forward strand.
TTCGTGTACAATCACCGTCATTTAGCCACGTAATTTTTTTACCGCTGAGCCCAAAACATTTCAACAGAAAATCCAGTTTACAGCAGATTAAATAGTCAGCTACACTTCCTCATAATTTGGTTGGCTTTTGGTTCTCGTGCTGACTGGCTAAGCCAGTCTCTCGGGCCAATTGTGCTTTACTTCAGGTAGCGTGCATTTCAGTTATACTTTGGTCTATATGGCTTAGCCGAAATGCAATGATATTTCAAAAGAAATTTTTTTATCCACGATTGATCATTTTTCAGAGTCATATGAGGTTGAGGAATATTCAAAGAACACGACGCTTTCAGTCTTGCTTTCGTGAAGCTCTGCACAAGTCCAATAAACATTGAGTGGCAAGGATGGATTGTTATGATCATTGTTACCCTTTCACTCCATCCCATTGTTCTGTTTAATTTTGATATTACGATCCCCTGTTGATCTACGTTATGGTCTGGGTATGATCTTGTTTGATTAGAATTGGGTTCCGATTAGGACTTGTATAGATGTGCTTACTGTTATTGATGAGCTTGGTGCTTTTGAGTTGGCTTTATGTTTTGGTCTTAAATGGATTCTTAAGTTGCAGTGTTTTCATGTCATCTTCTTATTCCCTGACTGTCCTTTCATGTTGCAGATAAGCGCTCATCTTAGGCTACGTTCATCTTCTCGCGACTTTTTGTGTACAGTGATTTCTAACTGTAGGGATGTCACCCGAGGAAAAGCAAGTCCTTTGCTGCTCTCATCAGCCTTGGCAGCTTTTGTCATCCACTCTAGTGCAGGGATTCAATAGAAATGGTATGATAGTGTACAGTCTGTGCAGGCCCTTCCTAGTCTTGAATTGTCGCCTTGATGTCCTCCTTGTGGTGTTTTTGGATCTTATAGTTAGTTGTTTATGATCTATCCTTGAACGGGATGTCATCCATATATTTGTTCAATACTACTCTTGTTATACATTCTAGTATATATTTTTTATTTCGCTGAAGAAAAAAAGAAGAGAAAATAAGTCTCAATTGCATTGCCATTAAAATACTCATTGCTATTTAACACCAGAAAATACCTGAAAAGTACTACCAAACTGAGCCCGATCCATTAAAAACTGGCTATCTACTGTAGCTGGTGCTTTAACGACCTGCAGCGAATCGACTTCACTTTCGTAAAACAGAACCAGTAACCGGAATCGATAATTGGAACGCCGATGAACTCCAACAGCGATCATAAAATGCCGCTGAGCCAGAGACCGGAGTGGTCCGACGTGACTCCGGTGCCCCAAGACGACGGCCCCAACCCCGTCGTGCCGATCTCCTACACCGACGACTTCCGGGAGACTATGGACTACTTCCGTGCTGTCTACCTGGCCGACGAGCGTTCCCCACGCGCCCTCCACCTCACCGCCGAGGCCATCGCCCTCAATGCCGCCAATTACACCGTAATTCTCCCTCTCCCCCCCTCTCTCTATCTTGTAACAGAAAGTGTCGCTAAGCGTTACTTTTACTTCAGTGATAAGAATTTATTGCTACGAACTTTAACGATAGCGGCGAAACGGTAGGCGATGCATTTGAGAGCTGTTACGGCACCCATGGATTTGAGTTTTTGAGTATGTTAGTTTTGTGAGATGGAGTAAGGCGGTCTGATTTCGATATAGGTAGAGACTGGCAATTCAAAGAGTGCAGCTTTAATCGAGTTAAGATTGACACTATAGTATAGCTCCTGCTGCTTTATAAATTTGTTCCCTTTGATGTTTTGCGAGTTACTGGAATAGAATTTGAGCATCTAAACCTTGACTTTAGTCGTTCTTTTGCCCCCAGATTGACTTCTCAAGGTTCACTTCCAATTCTGTGTATAGGTACTCAAATGTAACCACTAAGACAATGACGATGAGACAAAAGGAGTGTTAGTCTTTTTGCTTATTTTACATATGCATTACAGACACATTGTCTGATTTTGAACGTACATGACCTCATGTGGTTAAAAAGGTTTTGGCAGTAGATTTGACGTCTTTTTGGTGATTCGTCTTTTAATCTCTATAAGCTGGGTATGGTGTGCAAAAAAGAAACCAGATGTCAGTGGCCTTACCATTAGAGCTGATTTGTAGTCAATGTAAAGTTTGTTTACCGGAGCAGAGGTATTTTAGGGATAAAAATAGAAAAATAAGAGGAAAGTGGAAAGAAAGAAAGGGTTTGGGTTAAGGGAAAGAAATAGCTCAAGGAAAGACTCTGTGTGTGTGCTGCGTGTGCGCCAGCGCATCTGCAAACTTTGTGTATGTTTGATCCCTCTGTATATGCTAAGAGTAATGATAGTTATCCCATCCTTAGTCTCAAAAAATTTCGCTCAAAATGACGCGGCACAATGCAGTTCACGTATTTGATAACAGTTTGCCATTGCGGTCACAGTTCTCAAATTGTCACTGCCACTTCTCTGGGATCCAACTAACGTCCTAAAGTGTCCAAATCATAATTGTGTCTTGTCATGGTTTATGTGATACGTATTTTCATATTGGTTGTGTATACAAAAGGTACATACTCTTCTGATTTTTATGTTTAAAATACTTGGGCCGTGTACCTAAAATTATCCTCCTTGTGTTATGTTCATGTCAGGTAAGAAATAGATACTAGTATAGCTTCCTGATAAAGTATATGTAATTCATACCCCACAGTTTTATGGTTGTCTAGTGGCATGGATGAAAATGAACTGTTGCAAGAAACTTGGAGCTAAATCTAATTGATTTTTTTAGGAAAAATCAAGCGCGTCAAAACCATAGGAAGTAAATGCGGGCATTGGGTCACCAGTTTATGTTAAACGTATTCTATCTTCTGCAGTTCCTTCTCTATTTACTGCTGATAAATAGTCTTATTTGTGGTGCTTCTGTAAAATATGCGAATTAAAAATTCTAAGCCAAGAAGTAGCTAAGGATTTATGGCATTATATTTTCAGATGCCGTGAATGTTCAGTATTAAGATAGTGAAAGTATGTTAACCATTCAATGGATAAATGCAAAATATACCAGGACTTGGAGCTGGGTTTAAAATTAAGTACTTGGCAGTTCTAGAAATTCTTAATGAGGACTCAATATACTTTATCTCATTGATTTTGAAAATTTTCTGTCAGGTGGTTTAGTATGTTGGACCACATAGATGATGTGGAAGTGGTGATTGGTATATTTAGCTATCCAGCCTCAGAGATTGCTTTTGCGGTTTTTATGGACGGATTCTGTTGGTTGTGATGGTAGATATCTTATGCTGGCCTTGAATGCGGGTTGGGGTTTCCTTTGACCACCAGACATTTCGATTTTCAATTTCCGTGTATACTTCTTGTGTACATAGGTTTGCCCCACCTTGTAGGGCCCCTTTTTTTGACACAATTTATACTCATTAAAAGCAATTGTCTGTATTCAGCAATGTATGCAACTTATTTGGCGTAATTATTCCCCGTTGCTGAATATTATGCCTCCTTTTTATACATATGAAATGTGTCTGTGTATGTGGGTGTGTAGATTTATATACATACTTATATATGTTCTATTGGGATGAATGTGACCCAAATTAGTTTGGGGCAAAGGCTTAGTTGATTATGACTATGGCTGTCACTTTGTCTTCAAGTCCTCATGTTTGTGATTTTGAAACTTTTCACCGAGCTCGTACTTCATCTTTGACCTGTATCACGTGGATTTTAATTTCACTCAACATATAGTTTTCTTTCACAGGTATGGCAATTTAGGCGTCTAATTCTTGAGTCACTTGAAGCTGACCTGCATGAGGAATTAAATTTTGTTGATCTTGTTGCCAGCAGTAACTCCAAAAACTATCAGATATGGTGAGCAATTATATACCAACTTATCCTCATAATCTTCTCATATATTCAGGTCCTACTCTATTCAAGTTTTAGGACAACAGTCAAAGGATGAACATTAGCGTCAAAGCTGTGTTGTTCCTACAAGTGCAGTAGGAACTATCTATATGAAGGCTAGAAAACATGGAAGATAAGTTATAACCAGTAAACTTTATATCTAATAAGCTAGCCTAGTGTAGCCAAACAATCTTCATGAGCTACACATTCTCCGCGTCGTACTTTCTTGAGTATTCTCTTGCTATATATATATATATATATATATATATATATATATATATATATATATTTTTTTTTTGTGCTTTGCCTGGGGACTAGTACTATTTTTGAACAACATGCAGCGGGTAAATCACACCTTCAATTATTCTAGAGGTTGATGATTGTTTTTGTAGGCATCATAGGCGGTGGGCTGCTGAGAAACTGGGAGCTGAAGCTACAAGTAGAGAACTCGAGTTTACCAAGAAGGTTTTTTCTGCTGATGCTAAGCATTATCATGCCTGGTCCCATAGGCAGGTGAGCTAACATCTCTTGTTCACTCCTTTATGCCAAGCAGCGCACACAAGTTCTTTTTCTTGAGAACCGTATTTGTTGGCTTCTTTATTTTTTTAATGCACTGTGATGTTGATTCTAGGCTTTTTCATGCAGTGGGTTCTTCAGGCTTTAGGAGGGTGGGAAGATGAACTGGCCTACTGTCAGCAACTCCTTGAGGAGGACATCTTTAACAATTCTGCCTGGAATCAGGTAATGGTAAAAGTTTTTGCTCCCTTAGATATTTGCCAACACCATGCTTTTTGTGTTCGTCATACTTGGAAAAGTTATATTTCGCATTGCGCGACAAAAGTTTAGAAGTGTTTGATACCCATTAATTAGAGGTTGACAATCACTTCGTAGGGCCGTTGTTTTCTTGGGGTTTCCTACTGACTCAATCTGACAGTTCTCCCAAATTTTAAAATGACTGTATATTCTGAACCTTGACTATTGAGAATAATAAAACAAAGATGCAAAATTAGTAATTTATGGCAGGCATGGAACTTTCTTCTACAGATTGTTCTTTTTTCTTATCCACTTTTTTCCGTTAATTCTGGTTTCTTTTGATTGTGTCAGACAACATTGTGCATATATCTGGCTTCTGAGCTTTCTTGCATTTAGGTCATGTTTTGTTGCTATCTTGTGAGATGTAATGATGCTTTGAAGTAATGAGAATATTCAGGACCGTTTTGCCCATGTTGAAATTTTGTTAGGACTTGGTCAGACAACATTGTGAATATATCTGGCTTCTGAACTTCCTTGCATAAATGTCATGTTTTGTTGCTATCTTATGGGATGTAATGATGCTTTGAAGTAATGAGAATACTCGGGACCGTTTTGCCCGTGTTGAAATTTGGTTAGGACTTGGTCTGCCCTATGGAATGTGCCTAGTGCCTTTAAGGTATGTACCAGAAAAAGGGGACACGGGGGTGTCAAGTTGCCTTCCAACTTAACAAGGACCGTACTGGGAAGGAAATGATAAGCAACAAAGACCTAACTTTTCTAGACAAAAGGACGTAAAAAGTTAAGGAAAATTGAGTTTTCTCTCTGCATCCTGTGACTTAGGTAAAGATATCTTAACGGAATCATTGAGCCAGAATAAGAGCAAAATTTGATCAAATCATAGTTTCCTTTGTTCGTTTGAGGCATATCGTGTTTTAAGATTCATCAGGTGGATCCTAATTCTATTCACATTTATTGGGATCATGTAGTTATGGTTCTTTAAGGATCAAATACCAATTAAACACCGACCTTTACCTCGCAATAATAACTTAAACCTTGGTCATAATTTTTTGGCCTATTGAATCAGGACCTGTTAATAATTTGCCAATTGAACCCTAGCGTCCATCATGTTACAATTTTAAACGGAATGGGCTTGATGTTGTATTGCTAAAACTTCCGGGACATGATAAAGGTCACACTCTTTAGAAAATCATAATATTAAGGTCGAAGAGAGTCAACTCATCTATGTTGAGTCAACTTAGATCCTGGGATATATCACCATTGTTACAACCGGCTCCCATCACCGCTGTTTGTTTTCATTTCTCTAATTTTATGTTTTGAATCCTTGTTGACCGATTGTAATGATCTGGTTATTGTTTGATTACGAGCATTTCATTTCACAGCCACACTGGTTGAATATGATCATAGTCCTATTTCAACCGTCGATTTTGGGGGGCCAGAATTTGGAATCGGAGGCTAAGGGAATCTAAAGGGGGTGTCAACGGTTTTGATAACGGAGTGGAAGGAGGTGGGCATGCTGAAAAGGACGATGATGTTGGAGTTGTTGATGTGTCAATGGTGGCGAAAGGGATCGACGGTGACATCGTTGATGTGATTTGGGTTGGGTGGTGCTTTGAGGTCGACAGGAAGGGGGAGGTGGAGTTGACAGCGGCGGGGCCATGTTGTGTGTGTGTGTGTGGGGGGGGGGGGGGGGGGGGGTTGAGAGTGAGGAGGGGCATCTATGGGAAGGTGGTGGTGGCTGGGCGCCGGGGCGGTGATGGGATTTGGTGTGGATTTGATGGCGGCAGACGCAATGCGAGGGTAGTGCCTGCTCTGATGAGATTTTGTGGTGATAGAAGGTGCTATTGAATTTAGGGGCTTTAGTTATGGGATTTAGGGATGATGTCGAAATTTCACATAATTGAAAAAGTAAATATGCGTTTGAATAATCCCAAACTGTTGAAGTTTAAATGCTGGTGGACAACATGGTTGGATTGGCGAATATTTAATAGGCTGAGATCCAATTGGCCAAAAGTTATGACTGGGTTTTAAGTGATTATTGCAGGCGAAGGTCAGGGTCTAATTGGTATTTGATCCTCTCTTTAACTAGGTGGTGCTGTTGTACAGGTTCTAATTTTAGATTCTTTCTAATTGAGACCATCATATCTGACAGTGCCACAAAGTTACAAAGTAGTATATATTTTCATCAAAGATACAGACGGCACTTCTTTTAAGCGAGATTGATTTCTTTCGTCCATGACTTTATGCATGAGAGGATCACTGAACATAAGTATGTCTCGGTAACAAAGACAGCAAACTTCGTACTCTTCAAAGTCCGTGTATGATTAGAATATGTAATCCCATGACAAAACCCTAGTCAAGTGAAATATATAGCATAGTATCCAAAGGTGATTCGACTCCGCAACTATTGGCACCAAGACAACAGATAAAAGGACAGAGAGTTCATTTTAAACGAATATCAGATCATTATATGATTTCTAATTGAATCTTCGAGTCAGAATAAGAGAAAATTTGATCAAAATCATGATTTCTTATGTTCATTTGAGACACGTTCTGTTCACATAGTTTGAGATCATGTGTTTACAGTATTGAACTAGGTGGTGCTGTTATACACGTTCTTGTTTTAGATTCTTCTTCATTGAGACCATCAAATAAAAGATGACAATGCCACATAAATGTTCATTGAAAGATATATCACTTTTTGAAGCGAGATTGATTTCTGTTTGTGCCTGACATTATGCATGAAAGGATCATCGAACATAAGTACATTGTCTCAATAACAGTCAGCAAAGTTTGTACTCTACGAAGTCTGTGGAGGAACGGAATAGCAAATCTAATCCTATGACTGGACCTCATTCAAGTGAAAATTACATAGTATCCGCAGGTGATTCGACTCTGCATCTATTGGCACCAAAACAACTGATAAAGGACATTGAGATCATTTACTAAACGTATCTGATTATAGTGTATGTGTGTGTGTGTATGTATTTATATATGTGAAAAGATATTTATGTCTACTCCTTTGTTTGTAGAGATATTTTGTCATAACAAGATCTCCACTCCTGGGAGGACTAGAGACCATGAGAGACTCGGAAGTAAGTTACACAGCTGAAGCCATTATTTCGAAACCTGAGAATGAGAGTCCGTGGAGATACCTTCGTGGCCTGTTTAAAAATGACATGCAATCTTTGGTGAATGATCCTCAAGTTTTATCACTGTGCTTAACAGTTTTAAAAGCCGAAAATGTTAGTTATGTATTCGCTCTGAGCATGCTTTTGGATCTCCTCTGTCATGGTTTGCAACCAAGCGAAGAGCTTAAAAATGCCGCACATGCTCTGACTTCAGAGGCAGGTCCACCAGGCTCAGATTTAGCAAGAACAGTTTGTTCTGTCTTGGAACGCGTGGATCCAATGAGAATAAACTACTGGAAGTGGCGAAAGAGCACACTTCCCGCTCAAGTAGTTTAGTGTCCGACGTGGCGGTGGTGTGTTCTGCTACGGTTTAGGAAAATAATGTAAGTCGATGCAATCAACGGTCTCTCTGTCATTATTGACCAGTTTTCTTAACGTTTTGTATTTTGTTGTTGTACGATTATTTTTCATTTTTGTTCATTTTGGCCCGTTTATCGTTATTATTATTATTTTTTTTTATAGTGAAGCGGTTTTATTTCACAAATTTTGGGGTACATCGTTTTGTATGGCAGGCGTTACGAAATCCGGCGCCCCTTCCGTCCATACACAAAAGTTGTCAAGAGTTCCAGCATAATTTATGGTTATTTTGATTGTGGTGTTTTGATAATTGGGAATGCCTTAGCAACTTGATTCTCGATAGTCGAACTTATGTCCTTGGCAGGTAGCTGCTGTTGGAATTCAGGTTTTTTAACGGAAGTTGATACGTGATTACTCATGTTCCATTTTTTGGTTCAAAGAGAAGAACCCTCAATAGATACCAAATATCAGAGGTTTACAAGAAGTGGTTAATTACACTTGGGCTCGATGAGGTTTGAGGTAATTATGCTCACCTACACGAGGTTTAGAAAATTACATTCAGCCACATGAGATTTGATACTTGATTGCACTCTAGCCGCTTCAATTGGGTTACAACTTTATGTTGTAATGATCTACCATTATTGCCCTTAAGAAATAAATAAAATTACCGTTTCGCCTAGAGTGACAGAATTTCTTCCCTCGGTTTACTCCTCTAACAACATCTTCCTCCAAGCTGGGGTTTCCTGGTTCTGTCGCCATATCCTCAGGGAGTGAGGCAAGAAAGATAATTGAGCATGGTGGCTACTGCTTCTTCTCTAGTATACGAAGATTCTTCCTCAACCGCACCCACAAACTCCCTTTCCATTCTCTCTCCCCATACCCAGCACCACCAATGCACATTCATTCTCTCGCTCCATATCATTTGCTTCCTTCCTTCACCCCTCCATCGAAACCCTAAACCACCACCGAAACGTTATCTACGTCTTACAACAAAGAGGCTTAATCGAATCCATCACTAGTGAATCCTCTTTTTTGCATGCTCCTACCCAGCCCACCCCTTATGAAAAGCCTAATGTGACTTCAACCACTCTGTCGAGAGCCTCCACCTTGACTTGATCACTCTCTGTTGATTTTTCCGTTGCGGCCCTCCCTCGTCGTCCTTGTCAGGGGCGTCACCACCCCCGTCAGGGAGCCCTTTGGCAAGTCCCTCGAGCGCCCCCGGCTTGACCCTCTCTCAAACCTCAACCGGGGATTGAAACGGGTGAAGAAGATTAATGCAGAATGCTTATTAAGCATAAGCGTGAGGCTACTGAAGTCTTATTGTTTTCTTGTTAGATTTCCAAGGTGAAAAGGAGGACACTGTACTAGTTCCTCAAACCTCATCTATGTGAGTGTAATAATCTCAAACCTTATGCGGACTTAACAAAACTTGACTCGAAGTACAATAATGACCATAACAAAACAACGAAGTACACGAGGGAATCTCAAGCAGAACCTAAAACAAAAATGTAGCAAAAACCCCTCAGCAAATGAGGAACACATGACCAAAAACCTGCACTCAAGGACACCTAAGGTGGACGGAAACCAGTGGGGAGGCCACGCCGGACAAAGAGCAAAATGCAGCTGGGGGTGCACACAGTCCATATGAACAGGAATGACGAGCCCTGGACGGCAAAGCAAGCACGACGGCGAGCCTCCAACAGTGATGATATCGTGATTCCCACCCAACAAGCCATCCTACTAGCAAAAGGCGGAGGCAACAGGTGGCAGCGATGGACAGGTGCCCACTTGTTGCTAGCAATTCTTTTCCTTGTTATGTGGTGTTTTTGGCTTAGAATCACAAAAATGCTCATCAAAAAATTTTAGAAATACTTAAAGGAAATGTCTTTTGGTCATTTCACATGTTAAACTCCCTGTAAAATTTTTTTAGTCATTTTAAATACTTCAACAAAGTTATATTGAATACCCCAATTTTCAGTTTCCGGTTTCTTCCTTGTAGGTTTGGTGCCCACCTTAAGATTAATTACTCACTCCGCTACTGCTACCAGCTACGCATAAGAGAAGAGTTATGCACTCAGAGGAACCAGAAACTTAAGGAGCATCAGGGGTTATCAATGCATTTAATATGAAAAACTTTTGGAAATCATAGGGTATGTTTGAAACCCATTTCAGTTTTTAGTTTTTGTTTTCAAAAAAATCAAAACAAAATCCTCTTTGAGTTGCCTTTTTTTATAAAACTGATGGACTGTTTGATACAGTTTTGTATATTTAGTTTTCACTTTTATTTTTATTCCCTACTTTTCCTCTCTTCTCTTTTCTTTCATTTTTCGATACTTGAAAGTTTTTTTTGAACTTCTATGTTTAACAGCTAGAAATGCTCCCGTCGCGACCAACCCAACTCCTCTATCACCGTCCCACTATTTCTATAGCAGCAACATACTAGCTTGCGAATTAGAGCTTAATTCGTTTGACTGGGATTTGATTGATTGAATGAGTTTAATTGGCTTGGAGTTTACCTGTGAAAATCTAAGATACTTGGGCTAATCGATGGAAGAAATCTTTTGGTGGTGTTTATTGCAGGGATAATGGTGGTTAGTACGATTGTGGTTTGGATTTAGAGGAGTGGTGGTGCCGTGGTGGTAATTGATATTAGAGGGTTTGGCGTTCGGTGGTATTGGTCAGTAGTGGTTGTTGTTATCAGTGGTTGTTGTTTTCGTGGGTGTTGGTCACTTGGGATGGTGGCGACGGCCAATGGCTATCGTGGTCGGCGGTGTTGATGTTCAAGTGTGTTAATCAGTGGTGGTGGCATATCGACGGCCAATAACTGTGATAGTGTTTGTAGTTTGGTGTTCAGAAGTGTTGGTCATTGGTGGTGGTGGTGGGGGCGGTTAATGGGTATGGTGGTTAGCAATGTTGGTGGTTTGGTATTCTTGGGTGATAGGTGTTGGTGAAGAATGTTGAAGGGAAGAAAAGACATCAAAAGCCTCTAATAAAAGTTGAAAGGTGGATATAAAAATAAAAAAATGAAAAAGGGTATGTTTGAAATAACTTTTAGTTTTGGTTTTCAGTTTCAAAAAAAAAAATCAGTCTAGTTTTTATTTTTTACAAAAACAAATGGTTGTTTGAGTACACAGTTTTTATTTTGAGTTTTTTGCTTGGTGGTGGTTGCGGTCAGGGGCGGAACTGTAGCATGGCCGGGGGGGGGGGGGGGGGGCACGGCACCCCCCAATTTTTTGGATTTGTTTTTAGTTATTGATAATAATACTCACATTTCACATATTAATGCCATTATATCGTAACTAATTAATTAGGGTTTCATTTGTTGTATTATTTATTCTTTGTGTCATCGGTCATCATAATCTTCTTCGTTCTCATTCTTCATTCTTCCAAATTTCAAATTTTCGAATTACCAAAAAAACACGAATTGATCAAGATGAGTTCTTTTGTTTATAGTTTAATTCTTGGAGTATTAGCAAATTCAATAGTTACGCTAATTATAGTATTAACGTATTCAATTGTTACGCTATTTCAATAGTTACGCTATTCATTAGTTTAATTCTTATATTATTAATGTATTCAATAGTTACGAAAAAACACGAACTAAGCAATTTACTATGCATTTAACATATTCAATAGTTGCGCTAATTATAATATGTTTATTTTTGTAGATGGGAAAGTCAAAGTCACACACAATTGGTTAGTTCTTTCAAACAAAAAATGTTAGCAATAGTAATATTGATGAACTTAAACCTTCTTCATTCTTTTATATTAGCCATCAATTTTTTTTATGTCTTTTTGGCGCCCCCCGATTAAACTTTCTGGATCCGCCCCTGGTTGCGGTGGACAGTGGGGGGTGATGGTGGGGGGAGTGGTCTCAAAACAAAAACCAAAATTGAAATTGAAAATCCAAAACTCCAAAATGAGAATTTTAAAAAACAGTCATATTTTAAAAATTGGTTTTCAAAACTGAAGGGGAAAAAAAATGAAAACTGTGTGCGAAATGCGTTTTTTTTTTCAGTTGACAAAATTGGAGAAAAACCTGGAAACGGAATAGATTCAAGCGCTACCTAACAAAGTTTTCTAAAACAGTCTCGTTTTAAAAACTAGTTACTCAAAACTGAAGGGGAAAAAATGAAATTGTCTGTCAACCGGTGATATTTTTTCCAGTTTTCAAAATTCAAAAAAAATAAAAAGTATAAAAGTTATTTCAAACGCTAACATAGTTTCTTAAACAAGTTCAGACAGTGGCCTAAAACATTATAACTGCGATTTGTTGTTGCTAAAAACAATTAGTAACGCTTCTTGATAGATCACCTTGCTGTTATTGGAGGAGGTCCGGATCCCTTGCAAGTGAATACGACATCATAGCTTGAAGCTGGTCCATTAGATCAACTGTATGGACGATTTAATATCGATCTCCACCGTGCAATAACGTTAACAGGTAAATGAGCAAAAGTAAGTTGGCACTTAGCAACAAATCCATGATGGTGACTACGTAAGTTATTGATCTAGCCGTGCATAAAAGCAATTATAATTAGAGCCTATTTGTGGTCAATTCTCAAAATTAAATTTCACATTAAAACTTAATTAACTTTCAAAAACTTTAAAATTAACATCAAGCTATGGATAGTAATTTTGGATTAAAAAAAAAAAACCACCAAAAGCAGTATCAATGAGGCAAAATGATCAATAATTTAGTCTTTGAATAAAAGGTGTAAAGGTGTCTGTCTTGATAGGGACATTCTTGATACTGGTCCAACCTGATCTTTAGCTAAAGACATAATTAATTAATAATAATCACTTTGTCGTGTTATGATTTAATCAGCTTTTTAGTTTATGATTTAAACAGTTATGTACATTTGTCAAACACCCATTAACATAATTTAATCCAGATTAAATCAAGCTTGACTAATTCATAATCGGTCTCAAATAGACTTTTAATAGCACCCTCCTCTCACAACTTTAATGGCTTTTAGATGTCAAAAATACAATGTCGTATGGCTATTAAAGAAAAATTACAATTTCGTTGCGAGTAAAGAACAATAGAGAGCCCTTTTAGCTTTAGGTACAACACTCGGCTTCATGTACATAGGGAAACCAACTTTTGTGCGGACTTAATAGCAAAGTAGGCGGGCAATCAGTAACAAGGATAGCATCAATGGAATCATGAGCCAATTTTTTTTGTCCTCCCTCCTATACCTTGATACTTGTGGGAGAGTCACCCCACGACGTTACGTGACTCAACAAGCGATTGTTGAATAAATAAAATTTCTCCTGATTTCGAAAGGATGTTTGTTCCGCTTCTTTTTTTCTCTCTGTGTTACATTCGAGGGCCCAAGGCCCAAACATTAAATGGTTTGGGTTCTTCACTTCTCTTGAACCCTGTTTCTCATCTCTGTACAAGTCCGTGATGAATAGCCCAAAATTCAGCTATTAGGCTACCACTGCTAATTGAGGTGCAGCAGGTGTAGGGTATGGCCTCACGGAGCCATGCCTCTCCCAAGTTAAGTTTCGTTAAGAATAGTGGTGAAGACAATCATATAGTACATTGTGGACTTAGGGTTTAATTTGCGAAATTGAGTTCCAATTTGGATTTTAATCTGGCATTGGACACAGAATTGTATTGTAATTCTGGTGTTCGGGTACTCTATTTGGAGTTGAAATCTCAATTCATTCAACACCATGGAATTTATTCTATACTAAGAGTACGTTTGAGATTAATTCTAAAAAGCAGATTTCAGCTTAAATCTTAAATCAGTTTTCAAAATCAGATACAATCTATTTTAAGTAGAATCAGTTTGTTGTTTGGCAAAAATAGTTGTAAACTAGCTTTTAAAGTTACAAAAAGCTAAAGCGGCGGATTGCTAATCCGTTGTACGAGTTCCAATTTAATTATCTTGTTCCTAGAGCACTAAACCCATTGTTATGTTTCCACATCAAAGTGATTCAACAGACGACTTATGATTATTCATGATAATTATAATTTATTGAACAAACGATCGAATCTGTCATTAAGAGGTAAAGGATTAAATCATGTTTGAATAAAGGGTTAATTACTCACGGCCCCCCTGAGGTTTACCCTAAATTACACACAGACTCCCTTATCTTTTGAAAATTACACTTTGCTCCCCCCAGGTTTGTACCCGCATTTCACGGAGCCCCACAAAATTGACGGGGACCCTAACTCCGTCTAAAGATTCTCTGACACCTTACTTTTTTGGATTTTTCATCCCCAAATTGCCCTCCCCTGAAAAATCATCAACCCTTGCCCTCCCCATGGCCTTGCTCGAGATCGCCATGGCCGGGTGGACCTGCTTCAAGACCTTGAAAATGTAGATCTTGTAGGTCAATTGTGCATTGCCACCGAAGCCACACGGTCGATGGCGATCAACCAGATCTGAACTAGAAGACGAGGATCTGAAGTGGATCTAACACAAACACCGTGGTCACGGATTACCGATTGGAGATGGCCTTGGCGCTTGTCCGCCTGGAGCTGGGCAAGCTCGGCGAGGCGCTGTTCGAGGAAGGAGGCAAGCCGAGAGTGCTGTGATTGGAGAGCGACGAACTCGAAAGAGAGGGAGGCGTGCTTCTGCTCGAAGAGGGAGCATGTCCGCTCGGCAGTGATGGAGACGGCATGAGCCTGGGCCCTAACGGATCTGACACAAACACTGTCTGCACCAAGTCCATCTCCAATCGGTATGACACCGATTTTTTCTCGGAGGAGCTGCTGTGGCGGTGACTGTGATGGGGCGGGGGTGCGCTAGCGGCGCTGCTTGCCTTCTTCTTCTTTTTGTCTCCGGTAGCGGCGGAGCCAGCCTCCTTGGGGAGCTTCTTGCGGGCCTTGGGCTTCTTCTCGGTGGGGGCCTTCTCAGCGACGGTGGGCTTCTTCTCCTCCGTCGGCTTCTTCTCCGGCGTCGCCTACAGTGTACACCACGACACAACAGCGGCGACCACCGCACCGTAGCCACCACCGCACGAGATTTATCATCTGCGCCATCTCCGGTGCCATCTTCGGTGGCATCTCGTGGTCAACCACCCCTCATTCTCCGGCCACACCCCTCACCGAAAGTACTGCCCAACACCCCCGCGCACCACTGCGACACCGAACACTGCACGACTTCATCACCTGTGAACCCAAAGCCGCATGCCTGACACCGTTGCCCTCCATTGGAAGCACCGCCCGCCGCAACCTCCAAAACAGTCCCTCCAAAATCCAAGAAGATACTGTGTAGTTAATATACAAGGGTAAAAATGTCTTTTTGCGTCCCACCGTTAACACCGTCGAAGAAATGAAGCGGAGTATAATTTTCAAAAGATAGGGGGGTCTGTGTGTAATTTAGGGTAAACCTCAGGGGTTCCGTGAGTTATTAACCATTGAATAAAAGTGCTTAAATCAGCTCAGCTATAACAAAATGACTATAAAGGACACTTAATAAATAAATTTTAATATCCATATTTAGAAAGGTAATGTTAACATAACATTCATTTGCAAGTAACTAAAATATACAAATAAATTATCAAAAAGATACTTTCACTCCCATACAAAAGTTGTTTATTTCTTATTTAAAATTAAAAATACCCACAATGTCACATTAGTACTTTTAGTATAATAACTATTCCTAACTAGTTAAAGGGTAAAGGATGCCCTTTTGTGAAAATTGAGGATAGGATGATAAATTAGAAGGTCAAACTTGATTATGAGAAAAGTGATTAAATCAATTTTTAGCTTTTCCAGGATTATGGATTTAATCAGTTTTTAGCTTTTCGAGGCATATTAAATATCTTAATCTTTTTTGTCAAGCACCCACATACTTGATTTAATTTCGATTAAATCAGGTTTGACTATTCCAAAATCAATCTCAAACACCCTCTGAATTTCTAGCTAAAAATTACAATTCTAAACCAAAACGGTGCCACTCTCCACCATCGAACTGGACTACACCGAGAGCCCATCGGACTTTGCCGAATCTTGTTGGACTGCCGCCAGATGGCTTGAATATGTTGGAAAGTATCTAGAATGTTGTATGACCAAATTCTTTTAGTAAACCATTTTTCTCACAACATGCAAATTTATTAAGATAAATGGAGATAAATTAATCCTTGTATGTATGCATATAGAAGAAGTATTAAATAAAGAAAAAATCGCTAGTCTGTAAGAGACACAAATTTGCGGACTTTATATTGTTGTTGTCTCCTTTTGTGCAGGTTCTAACAAGTAATAATGATCCAATATTTAATCCATAGGCTCACAGCGACATTTCTTCTTATAGCACGATTACATGACGACTTGCAAATCTATTCGATCATATTATCCACATATTTATTATGTAGTGTCTTTCTCTCTTATTTATAACATTGATCTAACTTTTGTCTAATCCCTTTTCTCTACTATACATCCTTTATCTATACTAGGTGAAAGGATGCAAAGACAACTTGAAAAAGAAAGGTCAAAACTTTTAGAAAGTTTATTTTAAATGAAAGGACATAACCTTTAAATAAAAGACACTAATTCTGGAGGGAGTTTTAAAACTTTCTAAGAGCATGTTGCCGGGATTCAATTTCTAGACTCTTAAGCTCTGTTTGACAACATTTTTTTTTTTTACAAAAACAAGTGGATGTTTGATAACTAAGTTTTTTTTTTTTTTTTTTGTGGTGGTTTGCGGTGACGGTGGTGGGGCGTGGCGGTGGCCGACGGTGTTGGTGGCTGTCGGCGGTGGCCGTCGGCAGTCGCCGGAGGTGGCTACCGGCGGTGGGAGGGTGGTGGTGGTCCCCAAAAAAAACCAAAACTCATTTTTGGAGTTTTTAAAAACTGATTTTTTAAACTGAAGGAAAAAAAATAGTTACCAAACGCGTTTATTTTTTCCAGTTTTCAAAACTGGAAAAAAAAGCCCTGTCAAACGGGGCCTTAGTAACGACATCTAAACACTAAAATTATAATTCTTTTTGCAATTCCAATCCGTAATTGGTAATAAAATAAGATTCCATAATTTAATTCCATTATAGCCTTCCAGTCGGAAGTACTTTACTAAATTGAGATATGAGAGGAACTATAACAGAAACATATATCAATGGTTAAAATCGTAGCCAATTACGCCTATGCACACATTATTTGCCACTAAAGTGGTTAAATTTAGTAACATATGTACTTTTTGGTCGACGACGTAGATAAGTAAAAGAGGGAGAGGATTTGGACGTTTTTATCGTATCATTGGCTCGTATACTTTGCTTTGCGGTGAACTTTGTTGAAGTATTTACATACTTTGAGTTGTTGAGAAAAATATTGTGTGCATATTAATTTTATTTCATGTCAGAAATATTTTTTTATTTTTATCAGTAATATTGCCCAAGGAAGCAAATGTTAAAAACAATATTAAGAAAGCAACGCCTACGTTGCACTATTTGACTAAAAACACTTGTAGTATGATCAAGCACATTGAGAGAAGAAGTTGGAGGTTATTTCATAATATTACCAAACAATTTGGATGATTGGATCATCGGTGTTGGACCATCTAAAATCTTTTACTTCTAAAGGCTCTTTAAATGGAAGCAAGGCAATACCAAAAAAGAGCCTTCAATGCAACATTCTGGATCCGCCATCACTGACCCCCCAAGTTAATTCTTAGACCTCACCTCGGTGTTGCCCTAGCAAAACGATAATCGCATATCGGAACTTATATGGAAGGACGAAGTGGCCCTCATGTGCTATAGCAGTCCAAAAGCGAATTTTTTTTGCTGCTACTTGATTGTAGAAAAATAATTACACTTCCTTGTGTAGTGTTTATTAATGGTTGCTAAAATATTTATAGTCGTTTTTTTGCTGACACTTTCAGCGACAAAATAATACCTTTTTTTTTTTACCATCATTAAATAATAATTACTAAAATTATTTAACGATAATTAATTATCGTTATATAGATGATTGTAACTTTTTTCCAATAACCCGAACAGTAGCTTACAAAAGTAAACAAGTGCCAATGCGATGCATAACAAGGGGAAATAGAGCCAGTACACACACACAAACCTTGGCTGGTCTGTTCATGTTGAAGAGCTCACAGTGAAACATGGAAATTAAAAAGAGTACAGTTTCTACGTCCATCTACACTGCACATGTATTGCTGGTCAATCTTCTCTCTCTCTCTTTCTGATATGGGTGATCAATCTACATGACCGCATTGGAGTCATAGGGATCCAAGATTAGATTCTTGTGTCCCATAAAGCAGGAGCATTGACTCCATGCATGACCTACATTACATGTAACTTTTTCTGCTATCCACTTTTGAAAAATGTAAATGAAAATTTATAGACACAGGATGAGAAGAATTGTATCTCGGACTCACTTTCGTCGCTATAGGTCCCTTTAGTGTTGATAAATCGTCGGTTTTACTAATTTTCCATATGAATAGTCATGCTTCTCAATGTTTGCCCAATATGCTAAGTGTCATGTTAAATGTTTTCCACTGCATGTTGTCGTCTCTCTTTAGACTGTATTTGGATGAGGTGTTTTAACTAGAAATTTTACTTAATTTGGCTTAAAAGTTATAGAGTACCTTGAATGCTATTCGATGTTTGGGAGGTGTCAAAGTGACTTTGTAAAATTACATAATGGATTTCAAGTCGGGATTTGTTGAGCCAAAATGACGTGGTTAAAATAGAAATTCTAGACTAGCGTTTGTAGAATTCACTGTTGAATTAACATCCATAACTTAGGTTTACTTTTCCGCTGCGTTTCTTTCTGCTTTTTGAACCGTTCACATCTCTCTCTCTCTCTCTCTCTCTCTCTCTCATCAATTTGTTATTGTTTGCTCGATCTTATAACTTATTCATTTCATGATCAATAATACTTGTACAACACCCATCTACAAAAATTGTCAAATATTAAACTTTTATAAATTTGGGATTTTGCAAAGGCAGAGGTTTTAAAATGAAAGAATTTTAAACGTCTTAGTATTTTAAAAAATTTCATCCAAACACGTTCTAGAACGAAGGATTTTACACATCATAGTGTACTAATTAAGAAATTTTGAATTTACGGTTACAAGGAACATGAAAATATAATGTAAGTATGACATTACCTCGTTTAATTACTCGGAAAAGGTATGAAATGAAGTGACAAATGTTCTAATTTAAGACTTTGAGAACATGATTCCTATTAATTAGGAACAAAACACAAAAACGACCAGAGTTGAACATGGCATCTTGTGCTCGTTTCTTTGTCGAAGGGGACTTAAATTGATGGAGAGGCGCTTGACCCCTTACTCAGTACAAAGTACCAACACCAAAGTCTGTATGAATTAATCTAAGTTAGCGTGACTTTCACATCTTCTCATAATACTGAAAAAAAAAATGGGTTAATTACGCTGAACCCAACACGAGGTTTGATATTATTGTGCTCACCCACATGATGTTTGAAAAATTACATTCCCCTCCTTGAGGGTAGATGCCTTTTACAATCAACCCATCCCAACTAGTCACTAAATTGACTTTGTTTGATCTACCCATTGAATGATTTCTTAATGTCTATCTATGCCCACCACGAACAGATCATCAGACTCATTGTTGAGAGAGACACAGAGAGCTCCAAGGACTTCTCAAAGAGATCAGTGGTGGTGAACCGGTGGTAAATCATCGAAGAGAGAAAATATAAGGAAGAAGAAAATGCATTTTAGCTTTTTTTTATATGGGCAATTTAGATGATAGAGACCCTCGGTCCAAGATTTTTATTTAATTTGGGAACGGAGACCTTATTTGAAGACAAAATTACAGAGACGGGGGGCAAGGGTCGAACGAGAGATGAAGATGGACATAGCATTTATATGAGAGGGAGAGGAGGGGAAAAGAAGCAAAAGTACAGTAAGTTATTTCAACTTTCAAGTGGTACTACGTACTATCAACTAATATTAGTTTGAAAGAGAGGGACGGAAGATGGAATTCTCGTTCCATACAATATGTAATGTATATTGTTACGAAATCGCTCTAGATAAATATGTATAGAACACGATAACCAAATAAGAAAACACAAGAAATATGAGAGAACTCAAATCCACTTTGCACAAGTCAGATTTACAACGCTCCCTCACGTGTATCTCTCAACTGTTTTCCTACTCAAAGAAGGACTCTTCTTTCTTTGCCTACCCAAAGAAAGACTATCATGTCTTTCCTACTCAGAGAAGGACTCTTCTCTCTTGGCCTACTCCAAGAAGGACTCTCCTCTCTTGCCCTTAAACACAATACAAGACACTTTACTTATACTTGGAGAAAGCAGTGATCTTCTCTCTCCAAGCAATGTGGGACAAGATGTCTTATATACTAAGGGTCAAGTTGCAACCTTCTTTGAGTAACCGACGTGGGACATAAATACAAGACATATATCAACATATATAAATGGAACGTCTCTTTTGGTGTAATACCCTTGTAGCTGTTACATAACTACTTAACATTAACACTCGACATAATAAGAAAACTGTTAAACAACGACACTAAAAAAAAACTTCGACAAAACTTAAACAATTACTTATAAGGACATGTTTGGTTTTCACAAAAAAATTAATATTTACTTTACAAAATGTTGACAATAAACACTTAAATTCCATGCTTGATTTTCTAACAAATTAAAAGTTATGTTATTTACTTTATTTTTGCGCTTGGATCGCCTGTGTCATAGTAACTAATTTAATCGATGCCAACAACCATTTTGTTGTTCCCTTTTAGTATGCTAACAGATAGAATATAATAAAGTTAGTTGGTAGGATATCGTTTGCTTGTATTCTGTTATTCTATATTTCGAGGAAATGTTGACCAGACAGTACATTAATTCAGACTTTTAGTTGGGTGCAAATATGATATGGTATTGGTATGTATATGTGGTACTAATTACTAAGGACTTGAAAGTCTCTATTTGACTGCGCTAACGTGACGTGCCATAAATAAAGAAGAAACTTTTCTTGAGTTCAGCTAATTGCGAAGGTGGAATTTTGCTAGCTAACTCTTAAAACATATTCGATTGACCGGTGGATGTTTGATAAGCACGCTTGAATGAGTATGGTCGTCTTTTAATATTCTTTTCATCTCAAATTGTTTGGTCAAGTTTAAGTTGCAAGCTTATTTGTGATATGAATCATGTTTTATGAGTTTATCATTATAACCAAGAAAGAAGGAATTGAAGACAATGTGTCAGGAGAAAGAAAATAGGTTAGTGGATGATTAAATATAATGAAATAAAATAAAATAAGTTTTAAAAAGATAAACATGAAGGAAAAAAAACCCTACAGAATCTCTTAATTGAAAAAGTGATTAATTTTTTTTGGAACAATTCAAAAAAAATAAATGATCAATTTTTTAGAACGGAGGAAGAGAGATTTTACAAACAAAATATATATAATTCAATAAGGCTAGCTTTTTTACTATTTTTGAACGGTAGGCATAACAAACTAGGATGTCTGAAGTCTTCGAGAGATCAAATGGTAAAACAAATGTGGGGTTCTTCGCCATTAAATAGGTTACCTTGTTTCTTGTGCATAGTAAAAAAATCAAGTCAGATCCAGCGAACCTTCTGACACGTCTCTTTATTAAGTTGTCAACTGTTTTACAAGTTTAAACTGTCAGAGAATTGAACCGAATAAGGTCATCGTGTTTAAGACTCTCGGTTGGATGTGGGTTAATAGTCCCTCATGTGCAAATCACGGTTGGATGTGGAGTGCAAACAGCAAACTGCGTAATTTTAAAGGAGCCAAATATGCAATAGAAAAGTATTGAACCCAAGACCTTCGGAAATGAGAGTTCGACACCCTGTTAAGTTATCAATTATTTCAAAACCTCCGATTGTTAAAGAATATGTGTTATTATGCTTAACACTGCTTTCATCAAACATTACCAGAAAATAGGCTTTTAGCGACGGGGACATCCGTTGCTAAAAGCCCAAAATCCGTCACTAAAAGAATTAGCGACGGATTCACCGTCGCTAAATATCCCTCGTATAAAAGCCCGTCACTAATAGTTTAGCGACGGAATTTTTAAATCCGTCGCTAAATATGTCATTTTTACCGACGGATTTATTTTTCATTAGCGACAGATATTTCGTCGCGAATTATATTTTTAGAATTTTAATTTATTTTCTTTTTTGTCAAATTAGCGAGGAATTTGATATTTTCGCGACGGAATATTCCGTCGCTAAAAAACTTATTTAGCGACGGAATATTCCGTCGCTAAATAACTGATTGTAGGAATACTTTAGCGACAGAATAAATTCGTTGCCAAAAGTCAAATTTTTTTTTATTTTTCAATTACCCAAACCTGTAATACAATTTTCAATTCTCAACAACAACGCGCAATAATCAATACATAAAGAAATATATAAAATAAATTATAAAAAATATTTATTAAAAAAAAACTCATACATGTACAAGCCGGGAACCGGGGATATAGCCGGTTAGGAGATGGGAGAAGAGTACAAGCCGGGCGCGGGGGACGGGGGGGGGGGGGAAGCTAGGAACGGGCACGGGAAGGGGCTCATCAGGGGTTCCCGAGTCCCGGATCTGGATCCTGCTGATCCGGGGCCGGGGCGGCCGGTCCAGCAATGCCCTGCTCCCTGATCATCCGGCACACCACTGTAGCAATGCGCTGGATCTCCTCGTCGTCCAACTGAGGCCGAGGAGCCGGTGTCTGTGGAGGGGCAGCAGGGGGTGAGGACGCTCTTATCACGGCACGAGCAGTCGTGCTAGGCAGGCCGCGTATGCGGCCTTTCGGCCGATTCACGACCTCCGGCGTATCCAGCCATCGCTTCAACCCCCCAGTACTCGCAGCCATACTAGTGGACGCTGATGGATGTCCGGACTGCTGCTCGGACCCCCTTAGCTGTTCATACGAGGCCTGCAAAAATAGTAGTTTAACGATATGTTAGGGCATTAATTAACGAAACAGACATTGAGGATAGAAAGAAAAAACATTAACTTAAATAAATTGACTCACATCGATCCACCGGGCAATATCTGAAATATAGTCGCCCGCCCGGTGCGTCTCGTCCTTGTCCTTCTTCCGCACGTGCGTCTGAGTATAGGTCAGAGCTATGACCTCATCCTCCTCTAGATCCGGGTGCTCGACCGCGTTCATGTGTCAGACGATGTCGTGTGGCACCGACCCCCCGTGTGCGTCGGATCTCTGTTCTGTCTGTTCTCAGCCCCGCTCTTACTCTTGGCGTCCCAACCTGGATCCGCAGCCCGCCGATTTATTATTTCCCCCATACACTGTGAGATATCCAATGTGGGGGATATCTCGTCATGTCCGTCATCGGGGCACCCGCGGGCAGCGCCTTCTTCGCCCGGTCTCGTGCATCGTGGAGCCATCGGCGGTAATTCTTGCCGATGTAGGCAAAGAAAGCCTGCTGCCCCAGTACCTGCTGCTGAGGCCTGTCAAACGTGAACCCCTCCTGTAAGGCATTCAATAACACAAATTAACAACATAAAACAAACTGTAATTTAACATTTACTAACGCTGAAAAAAATACTTCATCGTACCAGCCACTCCTCCCATAGGGCCTCCCTCGCAGCGGCATCCCAGTCCTTCCAGTACAGGCGTTGCTCGAAGAATCGGCCCTTCACAAGAACGCCGATCTTCGTCCTCGCCATATTCTCCAGGATCCTGCCAAAGAAGTAATTAAATTAATTAATACAGTTCAAATATAAATTAACACCCCAAAATTTTAAACATAAGGCATGAGGTGATATTTTTAGTACTTACAGGCCTTCCTGCGTGAGCGTAACTCTCTGTTTACGCTGGGGGTCGATGCCTACCCCGCGTGTCGGACCACGGCCTCGTCGAGATCCTACAAAACACAGACATTAATACAGTTCAAATATAAGGCTAGCGAAAATGTACGAAACACCGTTATCAACTATACCTGAGGTAGAACCCACGGAAGATGGAGAATGCACGCGCGTGTGGGATGAATCTGCGTCGGGCTGGGGCGACGGCTAAACTGGGGCTGGGGCGACGGCTGGGGCTGGGTCGACGGCGATGGCTGGGGCGACGGTGACGGCGACGGCTGGGGCTGGGCCCCCGATGGCTGTCCGCGATCACTCTGTGCCTCGTCATCAGTAGGCAATGACGAGGTGGGACTAACCGGGGAGGAAGCAGCTCGGCGTCCAGCCCTGCCACGAATAGCCCGTATCCTATCCATATCTGACTTCATATAGATTATATACAAAGACATTAACACGTGAAAAACAATAATTTAGGCATAAATCATCATCGGCACTATATATATATATATATGAACGGATGTGCAAAAACACATCAATAAACACCAAGTTCTAAAATGTTACTACATTTTTCCCGTGATGTTACAACATTACAAGTCAATCATTTTCAGTTTACGAATCATCTTCATCACTTTCCTCGTCGCCCTCTTCTTCGTGGGACTCGTCGTCCTCTTCATCTTCTAATTCATCCTCTTCATCAGTAGACTCGGTCACATTATCTCCAACACTTTCAACATCTTTCGCGTCATCATCTACGACTTCTTCTCCCACAAGAAGTGTTGTTGGAAGAGGAAGATCGTCCTCCTCGTTGTTGACCTCAACAGGGAACAAGACACGTGGTTGGTCGGCTTGAAAGGAGTCTAGCTCACTGTCATATGTCACGGGCAATTTCTTGGAATGAATCTCTCCATGAATACGTGGTAGTCGTGACTCTTCATCCCTTGGAACTTGCATTCCGATACATTGCAACAACGAGATATGTTGGATGCAAACCCATCCGGAAGCTTCAAATTCTTAACCCACTGACAGACCTTCTCCACTTGTTTCTTGTCTAGACAGTAAGGTTCTTTCGGAAGTATGGTCCTCCCACTGACTGTCCGAGGATGAAATTCACGGCGTACACCCAACTGTTGTAGATCCCTTCTCGCTTTAAGGTGATCTTTCGATTTGCCCTTGACATTCATCACTGTGTTGAACACATTATCAAAAACGTTCTTCTCAATATGCATCACATCCATGTTGTTTCGGATAACGAGCGTCCTCCAGTAGGCTAACTCCCAGAAGATACAAAATTTTCTCCAGTTGTGCTCTTTCTCGAACCCTGCAATCTTCTGATCCGGCACACCCTTACCGTGTGGTATGTCAGTATCAAGTGCCTCCAGGTGTGAGAGTACTTCTTCACCAGATGGGTAGTCCAGTATGACAACCTCATGCTCGATTGTCCCGTCAAATTTATCCTTATGCCTACGAAACTGATGGCCCAGTGGCAAAAGCTTACGGTGACATCCGAACCACGAGGCCTTTCCACCGTGCTTTAACGTATGACCGGGGTTCACGCCCATACAAGCAGGGCATGCTAGCTTCCCATGTGTGCTCCAGCCACACGTCATTCCCAATGCGGGGAAATCATGTATAGTCCACATCAAAGCAGCCCTCATCTAAAAATTTTGTTTAAGGGATGCATCATATGTTTCAACTCCATGATTCCATAATTGTTTTAACTCATCAATCAACGGCCTTAAATACACATCTATGTCCTTACCGGGACTCTTCGGCCCCGGAATAAGCAACGACAAGAACATATACGGCTTCTTCATGCACATGCCTGGTGGAAGGTTGTAAGGGACAATAATAACAGGCCAACAGGAGTAAGGCCTGGTAGACTGACCGAAAGGGTTGAACCCATCAGTTGCCAGACCAAGTCTAACATTCCGAACTTCCTGAGCAAAGACTGGATGCCTGCGGTCAAACTCCTTCCACGCCTCTCCATCAACTGGGTGTGTCAGCACATCGGCATCGTTGCTGCGAGTCTCACGGTGAGCCCTCATATGTTTAGCCGTACTGGAGGAGTAATACATTCTCTGAAGTCGTGGTGTGACCGGGAAATATCGCAATATCTTCCATGCAATGTTTTTCTTCTTCCCTTTGTCCGGTTTGTACCTCGAATGATCACATACTGGACATAATGACAAATCCTTATTCTCTTTCCAGAATAATACACAATCGTTATTGCACGCATCTATCCGGTCATAGCTCAACCCAAGTTTCCTCATTATCTTCTTCGCGTCATAGTACGACGGCGGTAGCTTTTCACTTTTGGGCAATATTTCTTTGATGAAGGTAACAAACTCGTTAAAACCTTTCTCACTCAGCCCGTGGTCTGATTTCAACTGTAATAACCTACTAACCGCAGACAGCCGTGTGTATTTCGGAGCTCCATCCCACAGCGGCTCTTCCGCAGCTCTCAACAACTCATAAAACTGATGAGCCCCCTCGTTCGGCGATTGTGGACTGTCGTTACCCCAGTCAACATTAGCATGCCCAGCATCCATAATCATATCTCGGAAATCATATCGTGCCTCCTCCCTAACTTCAGTTTGACTAGCCAGGTTGGACGACAATACTATCGTTTCCCCGTGCTGCGTCCACCTTGTGTATCCACCCATAAAACCGTACCGACGAAGATGCCATTTTACTTCAATTCTTTTTCTCCAGTGCAACAACTCACATCTACCGCACAGACACCTTATCTTATCAAGGTCAACATGTACAGGATGCGCATAAGCGAAGTTGAGAAATTCGTCAACGCGACACTCAAAATCTTCAGCATTCTTCATTTTCATCCAACTTCGATCGACTGACATGATGACTGAATTATCGTATTGTATACCACCTTCAATAATGACCAGTGATTAGGCATTGCCGATGTAAATATCAATGCATGAATGTTACAACATGTCTACATATTTCCCCTCCACTCTTGAACAGGTAGTGGTCCTATCCCATTCAGAAAAGCACATGTTTATAAAATAGTGAATAACTCATGCTTAGTCCGATGTCTGTGGAAAATTCGGCAGCACCTCCCCGCATTTCTCCAAGTACACCACATCGATTAGGTGTTCTAACATTCATCTAACCTTGCTCAGGAAGGTTTGACGGATGTTAGAACACCAGATCTGTATGCACCCGGAGAAACACACGAGAACGTGTACCAAATATCCACGACATAGAACATAAAGCATGAGTCAAAATACTGTTTTATAAACAATTAGCTTTTCCAAACTGTCCAAACTGGACATCCAAAGGCTCATTACAAGGCATTACTTTGTAATGAGTACCTTTGAACGGGAACTAAGGGTTTCTATGCATGCATGTGTTCAGAAATTGATAAGATATGCAAGAATCTTTCCGAAATATCAAAACTACAGAATGATCGTTGCATATGTTACCAATTCCACATTAAATAGAACTCGTTGGCAACGAGTTGAACCATCTCGTTGCCAATGGACTTTTCAAAACAACAATTAATATAAAGAAGGCAGAGTTTGTAAACAACGAGTAATTGAACCATCTCTGGGCAACATGGAGTAATTATAGGATGTATAAGGGCTAATTAGGGCTAACTGGGTTATTAGGGTTAATTATGATTATTAATTATAGCTGATTAGGGTTGATTAGGACTAATTAGGGTTATTTAGTCCTAATTAGGGTTTAATTATGCCGAGTAGTGATGATTAGTCCTAATTAGGGCTAATTGGGCTTAATTAGGTTATGTTAGGGCTAATTAATGTTAATGAGGGATAGTTTCGGATAATTATAGCTGACTAGGGTTGATTAGGACTAATTAGAGTTATGTAGTCCTAATTAGGGTTTAATTGTGCCGAGTAGTGCTGATTAGTCCTAATTAGGGCTAATTAGGCTTAATTGGGTTATGTTAGGGCTAATTAATGTTAATGAGGGCTAGTTTCGGATAATTATAGCTAATTAGGGTTGATTATGACTAATTAGGGTTTAATTGTGCCGAGTAGTGATGATTAGTCCTAATTATGGCTAATTGGGCGTAATTGGGTTATGTTAGGGCTAATTAATGTTAATGAGGGATAGTTTCGGATAATTATAGCTGACTAGGGTTGATTAGGACTAATTAGAGTTATTTAGTCCTAATTAGGGTTTAATTGTGTCGAGTAGTGCTGATTAGTCCTAATTAGGGCTAATTAGGCTTAATTGGGTTATGTTAGGGCTAATTAATGTTAATGAGGGCTAGTTTCAGATAATTATAGCTAATTAGGGTTGATTATGACTAATTAGGGTTTAATTGTGCCGAGTAGTGATGATTAGTCCTAATTAGGGCTAATTAGGCTTAATTGGGTTATGTTAGAGCTAATTAATGTTAATGAGGGCTAGTTTCGAATAATTATAGCTAATTAGGGTTGATTAGGACTAATTAGGGTTATTTAGTCCTAATTAGGGTTTTGATGGTGCCGAGTAGTGTTGATTAGTCCTAACTAGCGCTAATTAGGCGTAATTGGGTTATGTTAGTGCAAATTATGACTAATTAGGCTAACTACAATCAATATGCGCATAATTGGGTTCATTTGGGCTAATTTGGGGTAATTACAGCTAATTTGAATTTCATCAGGTTCTTAGGATTAATTAAAACTAATTAGGCTCGTTATAGCTAATTAGGGTTAATTGATTTACTAAAATATAGTTAATCATGACTAATTAGGGCTAATTATAGCCAGCGCTGGAGCCACGATTAGATTCCAGGGGGTGCATGCTAAAAATGTCGCATTAACCTAACTAACCTATATTTAATGCACATTCAACAACCTCAATTCCGACACCTCATATAGGGTGTCGTTATGTTGTCCGATACGTGTCTGACACATCAGGACACGTGTTCGACACATACCGACGCGTGTCCGACGCCTCTGGACACGTGTCCGACGCCCACCGACACGCACCTCCAGACACATCGGCATACGTTAATTTGTTTTTTAAATGTCGGACACCGTCGATCAGACGTGGTGTCCATGTCTGCGCTAACTAACAGGTATCTCAATCCAATTGGGTCCCATCCTCCGTCAACAATCTCAATTCTCAAATGCTCAATGCAATAAAAATTAACAAAAATCACACATTCAATCCAATTGGGTCCCATCCTCCGTCAATAATCTCAATATCTCAAATGCTCAATGCACAATTAACAATATAAAATCATCAATTAACAACCTAAAATCATCAATTAATAATCGCAATTACTTCAAATGCACAGCTAATAACCTAAAATCATCGATCAATAATCACAATTCTAAAACGCACAATTAACAACCTAAAATTATCAAACAAATGATCAATGTTCAAATGGGAAAAAATGTTCAAAATTCACATATCCGATGCGCTTGAATTATTTCAATTTAGGGTTCGATTGTATTAGGGCATTAAATTTAGGGTTCAATTAGTTTCATTTAGGGTTCGGTTCGATTAGGGCATTCAATTTAGGGTTCAATTACTTCAATATAGGGTTCAATTAGGGGGTTCTATTGATTCAATTTAGGGTTCAGTTGATTTGAGGCATTAAATTTAGGGTTCAATTAGTTCAATTTAGGGTTCAGTTGGATTAGGGCATTCAATTTAGGGTTCAATTAGGGTTCGGTTAGATTGGGGCAATCAATTTAGGATTTAATTAGGGGTTCAATTAGTTTAATTTAGGGTTCGATTCAATTAGGGCATTCAATTACTTCAATTTAGGGTTCAATTACTTCAATTTAGGGTTCAATTAGGGGGTTCTATTGATTCAATTTAGGGTTCGGTTGATTTGAGGCATTCAATTTAGGGTTCAATTAGGGTTCGGTTAGATTGGGGCAATCAATTTAGGGTTTAATTAGGGGTTCAATTAGTTTAATTTAGGGTTCGATTCAATTAGGGCATTCAATTTAGGGTTCAATTACTTCAATTTAGGGTTCAATTAGGGGGTTCTATTGATTCAATTTAGGGTTCGGTTGATTTGAGGCATTCAATTTAGGGTTCAATTAGGGTTCGGTTAGATTGGGGCAATCAATTTAGGGTTTAATTAGGGGTTCAATTAGTTTAATTTAGGGTTCGATTCAATTAGGGCATTCAATTTATGATTCAATTACTTCAATTTAGGGTTCAATTAGGGGGCTCTATTGATTCAATTTAGGGTTCGGTTGATTTGAGGCATTCAATTTAGGGTTCAATTAGTTCAATTTAGGGTTCGGTTGGATTAGGGCATTCAATTTAGGGTTCAATTAGGGTGGGTTCGGTTAGATTGGGGCAATCAATTTAGGGTTTAATTAGGGGTTCAATTAGTTTAATTTAGGGTTCGATTCAATTGGGGTTTAGGGTTTAGGGTTTAGGTCATCTTAATTTTAATGTCCCTTGCCCAGTTTCGTCCCGTCCCATCCCATCTAGATCCAACGCCACTTAACCCGATCTTGTCTATGGCTTCCTGCCACCAAAGTAGTCGCATAAGGCCTATTTTCGGATCAGAAGCAACATCCATTGCTCTCGCCGTTTCAATATTGAAAGCGCGGAGAGCAAATCCAGCCCTCCTCATGTTTGTAGGAAGTTCAAGAATAAGGACTATACAAGGGTTGATGAAGCATTTTGAAAGAATCTGAAGTTGGGTAACCAGGAGGACAACTAGAACATGCTACAAAGAAACTAGATATTTGGACATCATAAAAGAAGTAGCATCAAAGTGTAGGCGGTAACAAAGTTCAAACCAATCATCAATACAAAACCATGAAAAATAGAAACAAAATACTTCACACCCTCACACTGAAAAAATTGGTCCAACCGTCCCAAGTCACCAGCCACAACCCACAAACAGAGAGGAAGACATAAGGTATAGCGTAGAGCAAATAGAGAGGAAGACAAGAACTTTACCTCACGAGAAATACTGCCGGAGGTGAGAAACCGTCGTCTCCGGTGGTCCCGGTGGTCGACGCTGCTCTCTCTCTCTCTCTCTCTCTCAGTCTCTTTCCTCTTCACAGATCTGCCGGAGGTGAGGGCCCGTGGTCGCCGGAGTTGCAGGTGGTCGCCGTTGTCGAGGGAGGTCACCGCCGGGGTCGAGGGAAAATGGGTTTTGGGATTTTCGAAGAGAGAAGCAGTGACAGTCAAACAAGATCTGAGAGTTAAATAGACTTTTAGCGACGGATTTATTCCGTCGCTAAAAGTCCGTCGGTGAAGACCTATTCTATTTGTACCGACAGAGTTTTTTGCGACAGAATAAATCCGTCGCTTAAATAATATTTCACAGCGGAGTTTTACCGACGGAGGTTTCCGACGGTAAAACGCCTTTTCACCGACGGAGTTTTTTGCGACGGAATAAATCCGTCGCTTAAATAATATTTTACGACGGAGTTTTACTGACGGAGGTTTCCGTCGGTAAAACTCATTTTAGCGACGGAATCTATTCCGTCGCTAAAACTCCGTCGCAAAAGACGTCTTTTCTTGTAGTGAAATATGATATTCCTAACTAGATAATAATTACCATTAGAAAGATATTGTATGATCCGGTACCGATGGAACCGACCATTTAGAACTATTAAATACATATTGTTAAATAATCTCCGGCCTCACTTAGCGCATTCTTCTATCTCATCAATTCTCATATCCAACTATTCTAGATAGTCAGAACCAATGATGGAATCATGCAATAGCCAATGATCAGAGATATTGTCGCTATTTTCTTATAATTTCTGCTATTTTGTTAAGAGTGAACCTCTTAACAAAATTCAAATTGTGTAAACCTCCCTTAAGTTCTTAATTTGGATGACTCAAAAGCCTGCATCATTAGATGCAACCCGTTTACCATTTTCGTATTCAATTTTTGTTAGGATGATAAAAAAAATTTCTTTTAGCGTGTATGTTTATCATTTTCTATTTTCGTTTTAATAAAGTCTAATCCAAACATTACAAAATTTTGATAGTACCTTTTTCGAAAATGATGAAAATATACAACTATATTTCTTAACTGAATACGAAAATGATGAAAATAGAAAACAAAGATGGTAAGCAAACAGGCTACTTGTCCTATTTATCATAAGTTATTTTGTTAAGAGTGTATCACATGCATCAACCGGTTATTTTGTTAAGTAGACTTACGGTACTCGGTTGTTGAAACATAACAGGTCCTACCCGAATTCGTTGTTTCATAGACTTACAGTATTTCTATCCCTAACTAGTTATTTTGTTACAACAATTTCATTTGTAACTTGGTCAATAATACTAATATTATTGCTTCAAGATTCATTGCTTGACTTGGTCATCTCCTAACCAGATTCACTGTTTCACAGGCTTCAGCATCTCTGTCCCTAACTATCTTAAGTTCAGTCCCACTGCCTGGTGAATGGTTTAAGTCTCCTTTTCAGTCAGTTAAATGTACAGTAAGTTGGTTGAATTTGATGATTACAAAAGGGGCGGGAAAGTGGGAATTAGGTTAGCTTGACATTTCCCGCTCTTTTTCTGGCGGGGGTTGGAGGGAGGGAAGAGGGTACCAGGTTTCTGTCATTTTGGTTCCCAAGAATCATTTTTACCAAGAAGGACTCCCCCAGGTCTAACTTCTAAGCAAGCAATAGCATCAACACAAACAACTGTCGGACTATTACTAACATACTATTATATGTTCTTGTTTTGGGTTCCCTTTCTAACTTAGGCACGACATATGTTTCAATACTGTAGTTAATCATTGCATGTGTTGGTATCATCCATGGTTATTGTTGGGATTAAGCATTGGGAAATTAAATACAGTATATGTGACATGTTCTAAGCCTTGTTTGAAGCCACAATTCTAGCCTTTCTTTCCTCTTTTCCTTAGAAGGTGGGAAACTCTTCTCTTGGTCAACCAAAAAAATAAATAAATTTTTGCGCAACTAATAAGATACCTATAGTCAAAAAGTGTAGATAACATTTTTTTTATTATTTAAAATGAACATTTCCTTCATTCATATGCTCGCTGTAATACATTAGATTTCATGGCTTCTTTAGCCAGTTTATGTACTTTGCTGATAAACTGTCCCTCTATCTGTTTAACATTACTGAAACAGAAGTTGTAATCAATGATTTTAAGTTTTTAATATCAACGATGATGGAATGTAAACGGTTTCTTTGTTCATTAACCAAGGCTAACATTTTTCGCGACTATGAGGCAGTATGTTTGAGTTTCAATTTGGGAATATCCTTGTATTTTAGCCCATAGGATAAGAGTGCGTCTCTCGCGAACAAACGTTGTCTCTTATCCAAGTTATAAGAATCTCCATCAAACTCTGTGTATAGTGACAATTAACAGTCACTAAATATTTCTAGTGACTTTTCTTCTAACACTATTATCGACAATAACTAGCAGTACTTTTTTAACGTCACTAAATAAAAGTTACTAAAAATATTTAGAGACAATTGATTGTCGCTATATAGGAGGCAAAACGAAAATTCCTCTGAAGATTCCATGTATTTGTAATTTTATTCCTAGACTAGACTCTGGTCAACTTCTTTGAAAACTATGCCAATTCCTGCCCTTTTTGCCGATTCTTCCCATGTTGCATCTGTCATATTGATAACTTGATGCAGAACAAAGATTTTACAGCTTTTTAAGGATGGTGCATGCATATTCTCAAAAAATAAAAATAAGGATGGTGCATGCATATGACAGACTTTCTTAGCGAATGTGCCCTATCCAAGCAAACGGGCCGCCAAGTGCAAGAAGTTTCAACTATCTTGTCTTGAAGACTAATTAGTGTACATTAACTTTTTATGGTTTCAAGCCAGTAATTGGAATCGTGTTCCATTTTTTTGTGGTTAATTGTTACAAAAAAAAGGGGAACTCGCTATCTTAAAATGTATTTATAAAAATTTGTTACATCGTTTGGCAACAATTTTGACGAATACAAATTTGAGAGGAACGAAGCATCTCAGATACAATACTGAACTTTTCAAATTCTTAACAAATGTAAATTTTAAATGGTCCTTCAAGTATAAAATATATTTTTGTTGATCCTTTAAGTTCACTTCTGTTAACGTCTACTCATAACGCTAAAATAAGGGTCTAATTGTCTTCTTTATTAATTGCCATAAAAACTTTTTTGTGACATATCAATACATATGTCTTCCCCATTTACGATTTACCCATCAAGTTACTATGGTCTGTTTTAGCTAACATTCGAGTAATACAGTCCAATGTTTCACAATTATCATTGTTAGAACCATCCTTTTTACCGCAATATGCCAGTTCCAGCATAATTCTCAAATTACGTTGACGGTAATGATTTTTAAATTGACTCAAGAATTTGAATGGATGAGTAAATAAAGACAAAAATATTTGAAATTGCTACCATCAAACAATTTTTCTCATGCAAAGGGTTAATTCATAAAATTTATTTCAATATATGACATGTTTTCGGATTAACCCCCTAATAAGCCCAAATAGCATTTTTTTTTTATCTCAACATGTGGCACGCTTAGCAAAAGTTTACATTCCTTTTAATTTATGAAAATCTATTAAAACAAAACCATGTCTCAATCAAGTGAGGATTTTTTCTTGGTGAAAAGGCCTTTATTAAATGTCTAGGATTTGCAAGAAAAACTTCCTCGATGTTTAGAGTTTGATACACCACCCGCCAATTAACCCCACCAACACCAAAAGAGACCATGACCACCCAAAGATCGCCATCAGAACAAGACCATCAACATGGAAATTTATGTCTTCTAAGAAACTATGAGAACCTCATTGAATAAACGCTCAATTTTCATGCCCAAATCTAAATCCAAACTTCACAAGCAACTTAAATCTAGGGTTCCAATTGTCATGTCCTTAGACCATTCTCAATTCGTGTGTATGATTCTCTGCGCGCGCATGTGTGAGTGTGTGTGTGAGAGAGAGAGAGAGAGAGAGAGAGAGAGGCGTGGTGTGCGCGCGCATGCGCAGTGGATTAGGTTGAAAGAAATTCAATTTCCCCCTTTTTTTTGGTATTATGATTTCTTTTGTAGATTTATCTCCTAACATTTATGTTACATCTTTATACTTTGAAATTAAGTGACTGACCAAAATGTCTTCCACTTAACATAAAAATACACAACCCTTATCCCAAACTTTTGCCACACATTGAGGAAAGAAAATGCTATCTTGATTTATTAAAATATTAATTTGCAAAAACTGCCATATATTGATGTAAGTTTTATTAATTAATTCTCATGTAATTAAATGCACTCTCAGTTATAAGTTATTAAATATCATTATCTTACCCGGTGACAATAATAATAATAACAATAATAATAAAAAAGTATCAGGGTATGACAATAGAGCAATAAACTTACAGAAGGATGAGGTGGCCCTCATGTGCCTAGAGCATTATATAAAGCAGAGAAGACATACATAAAGAAGGAAAAAGAGCAAGTCTTCTACATTACCCAAATTTTTGGCTGCATTGCTTAGGTTGAAGAGCTCTCACGGTGATGCATACAAAAACATACATTGTGGGCAGGCAAATGTTTGTCCAGTGCACATGTGATGCTGCCACTATATATAAATCAATGCATATATGCATCAAATCTACACTGACTCCTTGCACCCCTACTCCCGAGCATCCTAGACAAAGATTGTCATGTTCCTTAAAGCAGAGAGCACGGAGTTTGTTCCTGCTAGAAGATTGATCTAGAATCACAATCGAAAAACCGGTTTTTCGAAATTGGAAAAAGAGTGGTCGTCGGGTGGGGTTTCGATAGAAAACTTCGCGATGCATAAGTTAGAGCGCAACTACAAGATAGAACTCTGGAAAAAAAACTAGAAACACGGTGTTTGCATGTATGAATAGTCATGCACATACTCGGGAGGTCCTCCTTTATACGAGCATGGGTAAGAACCCTAATACTATTAAGAGTAATGGCTGGGTCGTGGGCGAATCAAGTTAAAGTCCTCTTAAAACCCTAATCCACAAAAAAGGTAACTAAAAATCTCGTAGTTGACTAAGTTTGAGCGTAAATGATAAGTAGTACCTGATGATTGAGAGTCTATTTTAACACCGGAGTTCATTCCTCTTGTGCATAGTAAGTTGACTGACTTCACAAATGACATACCAATATTCCTATACACTAAAAAAACCAATAAACACTCGGTTGTTCAAAATCGATCTCATTCAAGAGATAGAAAAGGTAAAATCTACACCTTCTTTCGCGTGGAATTCAAAGATGCTTTATCTACTTTTCATATAAAACCGCTCATTGGTCCGTTTATTTAGAAATCCAAGGAAAAAAAATACTCTAGCAATTAATATTTCCTGTTGACTGTTGCACTGGGATGCATAAGCGTACAAATGAACTGAAGACTAATTAGTGTACATGAACTTTTTATGGTTTCGAGCCGGTAATTGGAATCGTTTTCCATTTTTTTGTGGTTAATTGTTACAAATAAAAAAAAAAACGGGGACTCGCTATCTTAAAATGTATTCATAAAAATTTGTTACATCATTCGGCAACAATTTTGACGAATACAAATTTGAGAGGAACGAAGCATCTCAGATACAATACTGAACTTTTCAAATTCTTAACAAATGTAAATTTTAAATGGTCCTTCAAGTATTAAATATCTTTTTGTTGATCCTTTAAGTTCACTTCTGTTAACGTCTACTCATAACGCTAAAATAAGGGTATAATTGTCTTCTTTATTAATTGCCATAAAAACTTTTTTGTGACATATCAATACATATGTCTTCCCCATTTACGATTTACCCATCAAGTTACTATGGTCTGTTTTAGCTAACATTCGAGTAATACAGTCCAATGTTTCACAATTATCATTGTTAGAACCATCCTTTTTACCGCAATATGCCAGTTCCAGCATAATTCTCAAATTACGTTGACGGTAATGATTTTTAAATTGACTCAAGAATTTGAATGGATGAGTAAATAAAGACAAAAATATTTGAAATTGCTACCATCAAACAATTTTTCTCATGCAAAGGGTTAATTCATAAAATTTATTTCAATATATGACATGTTTTCGGATTAACCCCCTAATAAGCCCAAATAGCATTTTTTTTTTTATCTCAACATGTGGCACGCTTAGCAAAAGTTTACATTCCTTTTAATTTATGAAAATCTATTAAAACAAAACCATGTCTCAATCAAGTGAGGATTTTTTCTTGGTGAAAAGGCCTTTATTAAATGTCTAGGATTTGCAAGAAAAACTTCCTCGATGTTTAGAGTTTGATACACCACCCGCCAATTAACCCCACCAACACCAAAAGAGACCATGACCACCCAAAGATCGCCATCAGAACAAGACCATCAACATGGAAATTTATGTCTTCTAAGAAACTATGAGAACCTCATTGAATAAACGCTCAATTTTCATGCCCAAATCTAAATCCAAACTTCACAAACAACTTAAATCTAGGGTTCCAATTGTCATGTCCTTAGACCATTCTCAATTCGTGTGTATGATTCTCTACGCGCGCTTGCGTGTGTGTGTCAGAGAGAGAGACGTGGTGCGCGCGCATTGGATATTAGGTTGAAAGGAATTCAATTTCCCTCTTTTTTGGTATTATGATTTCTTTTGTAGATTTATCTCCTAACATTTCTGTTACATCTTTATACTTTGAAATTAAGTGACTGACCAAAATTTCTTCCACTTAACATAAAAATACACAACCCTTATCCCCAAACTTTTGCCACACATTGAGGAAAGAAAATGCTATCTTGATTTATTAAAATATTAATTTGCAAAAACTGCCATATATTGATGTAAGTTTTATTAATTAATTCTCATGTAATTAAATGCACTCTCAGTTATAAGTGATTAAATATCATTATCTTACCCAGTGACAATAATAATAATAATAAATAAATAATAAAGTATCAGGGTATGACAATAGAGCAATAAACTTACAGAAGGATGAGGTGGCCCTCATGTGCCTAGAGCATTATATAAAGCAGAGAAGACATACATAAAGAAGGAAAAGGGGCAAGTCTTCTACATTACCCAAATTTTTGGCTGCATTGTTTAGGTTGAAGAGCTCTCACGGTGATGCATACAAAAACATACATTGTGGGCAGGCAAATGTTTGTCCAGTGCACATGTGATGCTGCCACTATATATAAATCAATGCATATACGCATCAAATCTACACTGACTCCTTGCACCCCTACTCCCAAGGATCCTAGACAAAGATTGTCATGTTCCTTAAAGCAGAAAGCACGGAGTTTGTTCCTGCTAGAAGATTGATCTAGAATCACAATCGAAAAGCCTGCGAAATTGGAAAAAGAGCGGTCGTCGGGTGGGGTTTCGATAGAAAACTTCGCGATGCATAAGTTAGAGCGCAACTACAAGATAGAACTCTGAAAAAAAAACTAGAAACACGGTGTATGCGTGTGTGAATAGTCATCCACGTACTCGGGAGGTCCTCCTTTATATGAGCATGGGTTAGAACCCTAATACTATTAGGAGTAATGGCTGGGTCGTGGGCGAATCAAGTTAAAGTCCTCTTAAAACCCTAATCCACAAAAAAAGGTAACTACAAATCTTGTAGTTGACTAAGTTTGAGCGTAAATGACAGGTAGCACCTGATGATTGAGAGTCTATTTTAACACCGGAGTTCATTCCTCTTGTGCATAGTAAGTTGAGTGACTTCACAAATGACATACCAATATTCCTATACACTAAAAAAATCAATAAACACTCAGTTGTTCAAAATCGATCTCATTTAAGAGATAGAAAAGGTTAAATCTACACCTTCTTTCGCGTGGAATTCAAAGATACTTTATCTACTTTTCATATAAAACCGCTCATTGGTCCGTTATTATTTAGAAATCCAAGGAAAAAAAATACTCTAGCAATTAATATTTCCTGTTGACTGTTGCACTGGGATGCATAAGCGTACAAATGAACTGATCAACACATGACTCCCCGCTAGGCACTAGCATGTGCCGGTACTAATCAGTAATCACGACAGCGATCACATTTGACATTACACCAGACAAAGCCT
Organism: Escallonia rubra; assembly: GCA_033065855.1. Lineage (NCBI taxonomy): Eukaryota > Viridiplantae > Streptophyta > Magnoliopsida > Escalloniales > Escalloniaceae > Escallonia > Escallonia rubra. The sequence continues at coordinate 87,873 of JAVXUO010001522.1, forward strand.
AGAGACCTTCCCCTTCATTTGCTTTCAACTTTGAGTCACTTGACCAACTGAACAAGCTTCCACCAAGAATAAAGCATCAAACTGCCCCAACTGAAACCCTTTGAAAAGCATGTATATATTGGCGACTCCAACTCGAAATTGATATAACTCTTTTACTTATTCATTTTAAATTTGATTTCTTTCATTTTAATTTTGTCACTACAAATTAAAGTAGTGTTAATAATAAGTGTCACTTAAGAAGAGTTCGAGTTCAAACTTGGAGTCGAATCAACATTTCTTGCGGAAGTAGCCATAGTTTAGCTCTATTTTTGTCGTTAAAGGTCTTGTAATTGACGCCTCATAAGACTTTTAGCGACACTTCTAGATCTTAAATACTAAAAATGAAAATTAAATATCACTTCCCCTAAAAAGGATTGGACATCATTATCCTAGCTACCTGCTTTCACGTGAATAAGCAATGCTCTTTAACCGACCAACACCACATCACGGCCGCATATACTATTTAGTAAATGATCAAAGGTGGCTGGAAAGGTGAGTTATCATTAACTAAACTCTGAATTATCAACCTACTTCTTAAGAAAATACCATAAAAGATTATTTTAACTTTCTGTAAATAAATAAAAAATGCTAACGCAATAGCAATTAAGTAGAACGAAAGGAGGCATGCAAAGCCGCCTACAGAATGATGAAGCCATGCATGCACTTGAGACATCGCATGATTATTTTATGTCTTTTTTATAAATTGCTTCTCTCGAGAACAGTTTCTGATGGGAGGATCACAAAATGTAGACTTTTTTATTCTAAACTAGTTTTGATCCCGTGCGTTGAGTAATAATTGTTAGTTTTTAATGACTAATGAAGATGAAAAAATAGTGTATGAAATAAGAGAAATAGTCTATCCTAACTAATAGCAATTGCAGTGATAATACTAACAATAATAACCCATATGTTGAAATTGTATTACTCAAGATCACAAAGAATGAGATTGAAGGAAGATTCCTACAATCCAGGTAGGAGCAAAAGTTTGTTCGTTTTTTAATGTATATGACTCATTGTTAGGTAAACTTGGGTGAATCAATTCATTTAAGAGATAACTTATTTAACCCATAACTATGAGTTGAATTTGGTCGGTTATCCAGTTGTACCCAACTCGAGTAATTTAAATACAAACCCAACCCACCCAAACATTTTGCGACCCCTAGTTACTTTCACGGTGTGATAACGACAAGTGTACGTACAACAGTTAAACAAATTTTCACTGAGTTGATGGAATTTGTCAATAAGGGACTATCTTTTTTGTAGTTCTTGTGTCATATCCCGACTCTAATGTATGACTCTTGGAAAAAAACTTACAAAGGCTAGAATTTTGTTGAATCCTTTTAGAGTGTATTTGGACGAAGAATTCTAAAGTGGCATGAAGTTTAAAATCCCTTTATGTGCAAATCCTTGCATAGTCACTTTAATAGTTATCAAATAATAAATTTTAATAGTTATCAAATAAAAGTTTACATAGTCACTTTTTTAAATCCCCTCTAAAAGTTTACATAGTCACTTTAATAGTTATCAAATAATAAAATTTATTGAAGGTACTTTTAAAATTTTCAGGTAATATAAGATATCCAATTCAAATACCTCATCTAATAACCATATTATCATCAAAATAAACAGTGTCCGAATTTATTGCGTGTTCACGCTCTTACTACCAACTTTAAACGCTCTCACTTAGCTTGGAGCTGGTGGCAGTACGTGTGAGGTATTAAAGTTACACGTGTTATAAAATTTTCATAAAACAACAAATTACATGACCTATATTACAAGATCACGTGATGTTGGTTATCACGCTACCACCAGCTTGGTTGCCACGTCAGCCTGGGTAGTTTATAGCGACACGTCTGTGATGTCACGGGCAATCCCAGTCTAGTGGGTTTACCTTCGCCGTCCAATCCAATCCAATCCAATCCACTCAATGAGTCCCTGTCTTCCCGTTGTGTTGCAATATCCAACTGCTATTCTTTTGGCTTTTTTCAAAATTTTTTACTTTCTTTTTGTGATTTTAAAATTAACAACATGCACTTTAAATAATTGGTTTACAAATTATTCCATCCGTTTTATTTTAAACTATTTCAAAAAAATTACTCACTTTCTAAATTAAGAAAGATTATGTAAATATTTTTTCTTCATAATTATCTTTTTTATATTATTTCTTTTTTCATATTTAACCCTCCACAAACTCATTTTCTTCTAGTCCGGTCTCTCTCTCTCTCTTTCTTTCTTTCTTTCTAGGGGTAGAATAAAAAATATTAAATATATAAACTATATCCTTAGTATGCATGCTAAGTCACATTTGAGCAATTAAATTGGGACGGAGGAGTCTGATTTTTGGAGTAGTTATTGTTGTCTGTAAATTAATAGCATCTCTTCAAGGGAAAAACTACATTGTCATTTGCATATAAGCAATTGAAGAATTTTAATTGCTTAATTTTATTGTGTATATATCCGTGACTTTCTTTAAAAAATATATATATATGAAAAGCATATATCATCGGACAAAAAATGTGATGCCAATATTCCTGACTTTAGAGGTTGCTGTACCACAACACAAGGTAAAACCAACATAAAAAATAAAGATAGATAAAGAACAAAGTTAAAGGGTCATTACCCAAGTACCAAAGTGCAAATTAACTCTTTTTTCTTTTTTTTGAAATACCGGATAAATTTAGATCTTATTAAGAGTTTCAATAGAAGTTTAGACCTTATTTTTCTGGTTCTTAGAGCAAGAAAGCATTCGTTAACCTACAAGTGGCAGAAGGGATGCAAACATGAGACGAGTAATTACCAGTGACTTGTGTGTTCTACTCCATGCTTTACGTCTGTTCAGACGTATGTTAAGTATGATAATAATATGTTGAATTTTATTACTTACTATGTAAGTTTTTAGAGTAAATTATAACGTATTTAATATGGTATCAAAGCTATTTTTGTGCAAGCGGTCTTGGGTTTAACTATTTTTGCTTCTCTTTTATGATACCGTAATTTGTATTTCGTTTATTTTTACATTCAGTAGTGGTGCAATTTGTTTATATCTTATTAATTTGTCTCTCCTCAATGCAAAATACCTAAAACTATTAGAACATGTGGTAAGTCAAAACACTTTGGTTAATAATATAAAGATAAAAAATCAAAAATATAAATGGATGGAAAAAAAAGAAACAAAAAAGGAGAACACTTGAGCTACCAACTACAAATGAATTCGGATTACAACCAAATGTTACAATGGTCTCAGACCATTGATTTCGGCTATTTAAAACTGTTGAATATGAATATTGGGGGTTTGAGGCAAAGTGAAAGGAGGCAAATAAATATAGCACGGTATATCGCCAATGGTCCCGAACGCTCTATATTTTTCACATACGGGACAACACTCAAAGCCCTAATGGAGTGCATCGCCTTATACTAAAACCTAAAAGTAGTTACGTTTCTTCTCTTGCACCGAAAAAAAAAGAATTATGCTGCTCCGTAGTCGAAATCATGATAGTCACTTAATAACTAGCAAAAAAGCACAAAACAAATGCAAGTGGTGGTAGAGAAGATAGTTAAAAATTGGTGAAAGATTAAAGGATGTTGCCACTTTTTGTGAGACACTCATAACTCATAAGGTACCCAAACTAAAAAGGGAGAGGTAGAGTGAGGGTAGACTTTGCGATGGGCTCAGATACATTTGAAAGAATCAACACAGTGACGATGAGCTCACCTCTAAAGTGGTAGGATATATTTAAGTTCTTACTTCTTTTTTTTGTTCTCCCCCCCCCCCCCCCCCCCCCCCCACCCACCCACACACACACGTTTCAACTAGATATTATTTATTAAAAATTAAAGGCCGAAACAAAGAAAATACGTGCTGTGTTTTATTGACTATTAAAGTTCTCACTTTTAAAATAAGAATTAAGATATATTTAAGTTCTTACTGTTTTTCTGCACATTCCAACTGAATTTCATTAAGATCGAGATAATGAAACCACGAACTGTTATCTGCTAACTATTGCCTCACGATCTCAATGAAGTTACTTGTTCTTGTGTTATTCTCCTTTCACGAACGAATTTAGTGTAATTTATCCAAAAAACTTCAGTAAACGCCCCTTTTGTTCTGTCTTCTGTGCTATGACTAACTGGGATCAAGATCCTCTGCTGTACAACGTTTAGCGACAAAAGATTGTCATTTAAAGTGTTTTGTCGTTGTTACTAAAATTTATAGTGACAATTTTTTGTCGCTAAAAAATATTTAGCGACATTTTGTGGATACAGCACCTCTGCTGTACAGCAGACTGCTGTACAGCAGAGGATCTTGATCCGACTAACTGCAATGCTGGTCCCTTGGTACGAAAAATTTAGTAAATTATCATAGAAACAGAAAAGCAGAATAGGAAAATCATTAAAGTGGGACGCAGAAAGTAGGGATTTGCATTTGTTTAGTGTGGGAGAATAAAATTGAGTGCTTTTGGGACTACATAAGCCGAAAGCAAAATGCACAAAGCAAAGAAATGAGCACCCCCGCAAGTAAGTCCTTTTTGTTAGTATATATATTTCAAAATGAAGAGCAGAATTACAGAATGAAGATCAAATGGAAGTGTTCTTTTTTTTTTTTTGGTTTGGGCTAGGTAAACCAATAGAATCGCGAAACTAGCAGTTCTCCAATAAATTTGGCATCTAAATATAAGTTGTACCTAAACGTGAGTTTTTATTCTTTATGAAATAGGGAGATACTAATTTCACTCTTTAATAAGTTGATGCATTTAATTGTTTGTCATTAAAAAGTCAACTCTTGTAATCAATTTACCATTTTAGTGACAAAAAAGAATGGAAAACAGATAAAAATAACATTTTCTTTTTCAAAAATGATATTAAGTGATTCTACATTCTTGCATCGTGAAAAAAGTGAGAAATGATAATGGTATGTTATTTGCATGTATCCAAGAAAAGTTTCGGGTTGTTTTGATCGATAATAAGCTAAAGCAAGCAATCACATTTTGTGCAGAATGTAGATTTAGGGACGTGGTTATAGAAGGAGATTCGTCTATCGATATATCAGCCTTGACGAAGATGAATGCTATCAAGTACGGGGGACATTATTGAAGAAGGAAAAAGAGAAAGAGCTCGTGGTACTTTCATAAGTGTTGAAATTTTCTTTGTTTTACAAAACGGAAACAAGGGTAGCACACATGTTAGCTAGAGATGCTAATTACTTGCTAGATTATTTGGTGGCACCTTCTTTTGTAATATCTGCCATCGTAAACTGTGTTCCCCATACTTTTGATCAATAATATCACGTTTTATCAACAAAAGAAATAATAAAAAAATAACCTTTGTTACGTCAGGTGGTCCTAAACAAGCTACGAATATGATGGTCCATAACTACTAAACATCTTAATCTTAGAGACGGCTTTTTACACGCCTGATATGGTTAAATATATCCACCCAACCGACTAATGACACGTGGCATGTTTGACTTTGAGTGGACTAACAAACCTATAACGGGATAGAACCTAAGAGAGGTAATAGAAGCCATTAAGGACTCAAGTGCTAAAGGAAGAGTCCTAATATAACACTTCTACAAGAAGATCAGACATAAGAGAGTTCTAAAGAAGAAAGGAGTCTAGAGCTCACCTATATATTGGGCAAATCTTCAGGTACACAGACGGACACACACAGGCACTCAGTGCATTTTCTGCTATTCAGATTCTACTCTAGTAGCGACGTTCTGACTTTAGCATCGGAGCCGCCTCCACCGGAACATCCCCGGTGGTCACTCTGTGCTTCTATTTTGCAGGCTCATTTCCTAGCTGTGGTCCCGATCAAGATTTAAGCAGTAACATTTTGGCGCCATCCGTGGGACCGACAAGGAATATGGCTAGGCAATCACCTTCAAACACTCGCTCAGTCCAAAGTCGACGAGCGAAATCAAGCGGCTCCCGCCAAAGAAGTCGGCAACCAACACAGTCCCAACAACATTCTAGTAATGACTGGATTAATGTAACTTCAGTCACCCCGAAGACGACTGACAGCTCCCAGGGAACTCGTTCCCCGACCCCACTTTTAAAAAGGGGAGACTTGCGCCATCGCCTAACCAAAAAGCTGTTTGACACTCCGAATGCAGATCTGACCAGAGAAGTCCACGAACTTAAGGGTGTGGTATCCACCTTACAGAAAAAGCTTGAAGAGGTGGCCCCGATGATTTCTACTAACCAGACATGCCTCGATCCCAGTGACCTTCGTCTTAGACTGACCTCAAGGTCCAGCTATGGTCGAAAGTATAAATCAGAGACTGATCCCAGCTATCAGCCAGAAGAAGAAACTGAAAAACATGTCACCAGAAGTGGATCGTATTTTCGACACGGGATGTCAGTAGAGAACAGCACGAATTCGCCTCCTGTTGTAGGTGGCGAAATTCGGGGTCAACACTGCGCGAACCAAAGGCATTGTCCCCAAGGACGAATTCATGGCTCCATACGAAAAGTGCGTCCCCAAGGGCAAACTTCTCGCAAAACTATCTCTGGGCCTTGCCCGGAGGCATTCACTCCCCCAAGGGAAGACTCAGGATACCCTCTGTCCAAAACAATTGAGAAGGCGAAACTCCCTCCGAATTTTCGGATGCCGCAGTGCGATTTATATGATGGGAGCAGAGACCCTGGAGAGCACGTCTACCAGTTTCAAACAAATATGCTGCTCCTCCAAGTCTCTGATGCCGTCATGTGCCGGGCGTTCCCAACGACTTTGAGAAAGGCAGTGCATGCATGGTTTAAGTCTCTGCGACCCAGGACCATCCATTCTTTCGCCCAGCTGTCTGACTTGTTTCAGAAACATTTTGTGAGCAGCCGAACTCGGAGGAAGAATTTGGCAAGTCTTCTCAACGTGGTCCAAGAAAGGAACGAGTCTTTGTCGCGGTATTTGGGACGCTTTAATGCGGCGACATTAGAAATAGATAATCTTGATGAGTCGGTAAAGTACACGGCTTTTATGCGGGGGCTTCGTCCTACAACCAAATTTATATTTGCGGTAAATAAGAGCCCCCCGGAAGCATGAGCGCCTTGTTGGATAAAGCCAACAAGTATATCCAGGCCGAAGAGTACTTAGAAACCCACAAAGGACAAGAGCAAGAAAAGAGAGCTCGAGAAAATAGTCCAAAAGGTGGACAGGGTTCTAAGCGTTCAAGAAGGGACGAAAGGCGCCCCAAAGAGATGTTCGACATGAATAATCTGACGCCATTGATTGCAAGACTATCACAGATTCTTCATGAGATAAAGGATAAAGAGATACTGGAAAGACCAGACATGATGAGATCGGCGCCCAGTCAGAGAGACAGGAATTTGTGGTGCCGTTACCACAACGACCATGGCCACACTACCGACAAGTGTGAATCGCTCAAGCGTGCTATAGAGGCTCTTATCAAACGCGGACACTTGCGAGGGTATGTCGATCGAAGGAATGAAAAGAGGGAAGCCACTCCTTTAGCAGGAAGAGAAGAAGCGCAAGAAAATGGGGGAGTCATACATACTATCTCCGGAGGAATTGCTGCAGGAGGTTCTTCCGGACATGGACGAAAAGCTTACGCAAGAGAAGTCCTCACAACTATGGGGCCGTCAGTTAAGAAGCAGAAGATAGAACCGGCCCCAACAATATCCTTCTCTGATGATGATGTGGGAGACACGAGAACACCTCATGACGACCCCCTAGTTGTTACACTCCGGGTAGGGAACTTCGACATGAAGAGAATCCATGTAGACAATGGGAGCTCGGCGGAAGTACTTTTTTATGAAGCATTTCAAAAAATGAACATCCCATCCGACCGCTTACGGAAGATAGATACGCCCCTATACGGTTTTTCTAACCATCCTGTTGCCTGCGAAGGAATTATTACATTACCCGTAACCGTGGGTGCCCCTTCGACTCAAGCTAAGCTGATGTTAGACTTCGTGGTGGTACGCATTCCCTCGGCCTATAATGCAATCTTGGGGCGAGCAACGTTAAACCAATTAAAGGCGGTGGTGTCAACATACCACATGAAGATGAAATTCCCCACGGAGAATGGAGTTGGGGAAGTAAAGGGAGACCAGGTGGTGGCTCGGCAGTGCTGCATGGCATCATGCCGAAGCAAATCCAAAGAAACCCTCATGATAGAGGATTTGAGGGATGAGACCAAAGTTGAGAGAGGCAAGCCCGTTGAAGACCTCATTCATATCGAATTATATCCGGGAAACCAAGAGAAGACAGTAAGGGTGGGTACCGGTCTGTCAGACAACCTCAAGCTCAAGCTTGTGGATTTATTAAGGGGCTACTCAGATATCTTTGCCTGGACGGCACCCGATATGCCTGGGATTGATCCCGAAGTGATCACCCATAAATTGAATGTTGACCCCCTCAAGAAGCCGGTCAAGCAAAAGAAGAGGACATTCGCTCTTGAAAGACAAGTGAAAATCAAAGAAGAAGTTGACAAGTTATTGGCAGCAGGATTCATTGAGGAGATATCGTATCCTGATTGGGTCGCCAATGTCGTGATGGTACCCAAGTCGAGCGACCGTTGGAGGATATGCATCGACTTGACTGACCTCAACAAGGCTTGCCCAAAAGACAGCTATCCGCTACCTCGAATTGACATTTTGATTGATGCAACTTCGGGTCATGAGCTATTAAGTTTCATGGATACGTATTCTGGGTACAACCAGATAAAAATGTGCGTAGATGATATCCCCAAGACCTCCTTTATCACAGAACGAGGATTATATTGTTATAAAGTCATGCCTTTCGGACTCAAGAATGCGGGGGCAACTTATCAGCGCCTCGTTAACATGATTTTCCACGACTCAATTGGGAGAAACATGGAGGTATACGTGGATGACATGCTGGTCAAGAGTGTGGAAGCCGAGGCTCATGTGGAAGACCTCAAGGAAACCTTCGACATCCTGAGAGCTTATAACATGAAACTAAACCCGCTCAAGTGTGCGTTTGGCGTAGCATCAGGAAAGTTCTTAGGATTCGTGGTATCTCAACGAGGTATAGAAGCAAACCCAGAAAAGATAGACGCTATTCATGCCATGAAGTCGCCTCGGACAATCAAGCAGGTTCAGGAGCTTACGGGAAGAGTGGCGGCTTTGGGAAGGTTCATGTCCAAGTCAGCCGAAAAATGCCTCCCCTTTTTTAAGGCTATCAGGAAGGCGAAAGATATCGAGTGGACTGAAGAATGCCAGAGATCATTCGAAGAATTGAAGCAATACCTGTCTTCCCCGCCGCTACTTACAAAACCGGTAACTGGTGAAGATTTGTTCTTATACCTATCGGTTAGCGAAGTAGCGGTAAGCACGCTTTTAATCCGAGAAGAAGAAGGCAAACAAAGACCTGTTTATTACATGAGCAAGGTCTTACAGGACGTGGAAACAAGGTACCCCCGAATAGACAAAGTGGCCCTAGCCCTTGTCACATCGGCGAGGAAATTGAGACCATACTTCCAGTCGCACACCATCGTTGTGTTGACTGATCAACCATTGGGTAAAGTTCTCCAAAATCCTGATGCGTCGGGGAGATTGGTAAACTGGTCGGTGGAACTGGGCGAGTTTGATATTCGGTATCAACCCCGTACAGCAATTAAGGCTCAAGCCTTATCAGATTTTGTTGTTGAGTGCACAATACCGGAGAACCCCCCGCAGTTGATTCTTTCAGAAGTTTCGGATCCTTGGCTCCTTTATGTTGACGGCTCTTCCAAGGTAGGAAGTAGCGGAGCCGGGCTTATACTTATTAGCCCTGAAAAGTTTATGATTGAGTACGCCCTCCGCTTCAATTTCCAGGTATCAAACAATGAAGCTGAGTACGAGGCGCTCCTAGCAGGAATAAGGTTGGCACACTCTCTCAAAGTTGACTCTCTTTCCGTCCATAGCGATTCTCAATTAGTTGTGAATCATATTTTGGGAGAATATGGGGCGAAAGATGATAGAATGGCCCAGTACCTCTAAGCCGTGAAAACAGAAGCTTCGGAGTTCAAAAATTTCGCCATCCGCCACATACCGCGAGACCAAAATGCCCAAGCAGACTCACTATCAAGACTCACTTCGGAGGACATTTCGGAGTTAAACCGGGCAGTATACATTGAGTTCCTCCAAGAAAGAAGTATCCAGCTCTCAAAGGAGGTGGATGTAATAGAACATGAACCTTGCTGGATGGACCCAATTATTCAGTACCTCGTCTCGGGAGTGTTACCGTCAGAGAAAAGCGAAGCGTGCAATTTACGTGCTAAAGCTGCTCGGTTCGCCCTTGTAGATGGGATGCTATATAAGAAGTCTTTTAGCCTGCCATACCTAAAGTGTCTGAGCCCTAGAGAGGCAGACTATGCGTTACAGGAGGTCCATGAAGGGATTTGCGGACAACACTTGGGGGGAAGAAACCTGGCACACAAAATCTTGCGGCAAGGTTATTATTGGCCAGGTATGCAGAGAGAGGCGATCAAGTTCACAAAAAGATGTGACCGCTGTCAAAAATTTGCCCCGCTCACGCACACTCCGGCGGCACCCCTTAGTATCTTGACTTCCCCAATTCCGTTTGCAATGTGGGGAATGGATATTTTGGGTCCATTTCCGATAGCTACCGGGCAAAGGCGTTTTGTGATAGTCGCCATCGACTACTTCATAAAATGGACTGAGGCTGAATCATTGGCCACCATAATGGCATCGAAATGCGAAGAGTTCTTCTGGAAGAACGTTGTCTGCCGCTTTGGGGTTCCAAAGATCCTGATCACAGATAATGGGAAGCAATTCGACAATTCAAACTTTCGAAAGTTTTGTGAAGGTCTCTCTATTGATCTCCGTTTTACCTCGGTCGCTCATCCCCAATCTAATGGACAGACAGAGAACATGAATCGCTCAATCCTTCAAGGGTTGAAAAGAAAGCTGGACGATGCGAAGGGGGCATGGGTTGATGAGCTTCCTAAGGTACTTTGGGCATACCGCACAACACCCCATTCTGTGACAGGCGAGACACCATTTCTCCTATCTTTCGGTACAGAGGCGCTGCTACCCGTAGAAGTGGGCCTCCCCACGGTTCGAGTGTTGTAATTTTCGGAGGCAGAAAACAAAGAGAATCTCAGAGGGAATCTGGATCTATTAGATGATGTACGGGCTCAAGCCTTAGATCGGATGATTTCAACAAAACAACGAGTTGCACGATTCTACAACCGAAAGGTCCGAATGAGGATATTTAGAGCCGGCGATCTAGTCCTCAGAAAATTGGAAGTTTCAAACCCTAAGGCAGCTGTGGGGAAGTTGTCGCCAAATTGGGAAGGACCTTACAAGATATCGAAGGTGCATAGGCCAGGCGCCTATTCACTGGAAACAATTTCAGGAGAGGAGATCCCGCGAACATGGAATGCTGACAACTTGAGGAAATACTACCAGTAGAATCTTAAGGAAAAGCGAAGACGTTTTCTTTATTTGTTTTGGGGGGAAAGTAGCATAGAGCATAGTTGGAGAGTTGAGATGAAGTTTTTCCGTTATAATAAAATTCAACTGCAGTTTGAAGTATTTCGTTTCGTCTACCCAATATTAACATCTTTATTATTGTGTGAAAGAGGTATTGCTTACATTAGCATATCGATCATTAGTTAATTCGGTTGACGATATTCGTGTTCCCAAGAACGACAATATCCGAACAGACTGTCCGAACAGATTGCTCGATTAAGTGAAACAACGAATGTTGCTCAAGCAAAGTATCACCCAATGTGATAGGGTAAGACACAAGTCTTACCTAACACGGTCTAGCTATAGTTCTAGCCCGAGAAACGGTAAAACCATGTGGGAGATCGTCGCCCTACCCTGTTTTGTTAATTCGAAACATGGCCAAGCGTGAGTGCGAGGCTTCTTTGCCAGCCCTTAGCTGACGATAAGGGTTCGCGTCAAAGTAAAAACACAATATCACCCAATGTGATAGGGTAAGACACAAGTCTTACCTAACACGGTCTAGACTTAGTTCTAGCCCGAGAAACGGCAAAACCATGTGAGAGATCGTCGCCTCACCCTGTTTTGTTAATTCGAAACGTGACCGAACGCAATTGCGAGGTTTCTTTGCCAGCTCTTAGCTGACGATAAGGGTTCGCGTCAAAGTAAAAATAAAGCAAAAGGCGAAAGATTCAAAACAGGAATGCAAGAACAAAACCCCTCAAGGGGTAAACAGAAATGTTTCCATGTGCAAGCCTCTGAGGCAATAATAGTACTAAGGGAACATCAAAAGGGAACTACAAAACGGACAGAAGAATAATCATAAATTGCCCTAAGACGCAGGTGCATCCCCTGATCGGACACTTTTCTCCCCAGGAGAAATAGCATCTCCAGCTTCAGTAGGTGCAGCAGTTTCACCCGATGGCGAGTTAAAACTGGGCACCACAATGTCTTCCAAGAAAAGGCTCGGATATTTGGCCACCGTTAACTCCTTGGCCTTCTGGAACCCCTCTTGAAAGATGGAAAGCCCATCTTCTGTCCGCTTCCGGAGCCATTCATCCCCAGCAGTACCATCAAGGAAGGCATGAATTGCCTTATTCCCAACCTCGGCCTTTTCATGCCTTAGTTTCTCACATCTTCTTTCAAGACGACCGAGTTTTGTAAGCAGATCAGCATTCTCAGTCTTGAGGTTCTTAACCTCCTTGTCTAGTTTGTCAGCCTTGCCTTCAGCTGCTCTCTTGTCAGTTTCGGCGTTGCGAGCCACATCCATCGCCATGGCGAACCTGTCCTGCATTTGGCTGCTATAGCAGTAAGCCTGAAAATAAGAGAGAGATGAAGACGAATTATGTGTCAGAAAGATGGGGAGAGTTTAAGTAACAACTCAATAAAACTAGGGAGTAAAGAAAGTATTATTACGTTGTAAGCAGCTTGGACGTGTGCCATAGCAAAGGCCTCATGAGGCTGGTTTTCCAAGATAAGTTTATCACTTGGCAACACCCCATGAGCTAAGTGTTGAGCGGAGACGTGCGAGTGGGGCATTCCCGAATCCCCTCTCTTAATGGTCCATCGGGGACGAAAGATTGGATCCTTGTCGATGGGAATATCCTCAACCATAAGCGTAGGCATTGGTGGAATAGGAGCGCGAAGCCGTTTCACAATAGGAGAAGAACCTTCCCCCGTGCTCTCCTTCCTTTTCCCCTTCGAAGCCTTTTGCAGCAATCCCATAAAGTCACATTTGGCAGCATCTCCTTTGCCAGCCATTTCTGTAACAAAACAAAAGAAACCGAATTAGATAACTTGTTCATAAAAAGAAAGGACAGAAATATATAAACATGGCTCCAGACTCTACCTAGACTTGGAGTACTAGAAGTTGATGTTCCTATCGTCTGTTCTCGAGTCTTAGACTTCGAAACAATTCGAGGTTCTAAAACAGGAGTTGGAGGAACAAGCATAGTGGGGGCAGGAGGAATGAGCCCCGCATGCTGCATCTCTTGATCTGTAAGGGGTTCATCAATATTGAGAACACCCCTCCTCTTTATGTGATCAAACAGTTTCTTTGTCATATCATTGGGAGCCAGAAAACCCTTCTTTTCGTAATCTTTACAGAAACCGTTCCACCTTCTTGGGAACTCCCATTTGCCGCTTGGCCGCTGAATGAAGAAGTATCGAGAGTGCCAACCTTTGTTAGATTTGGGACCCCCCTTTATCACTCTGATCCGATTATGAATATAATACCAGCCAACGCATTTGGCCACATTCTTTATAAAGCATACCTCAAGGTATAACCGCATGAAGTCATGGACCGTCACTGGATACCCTGAGGTCTGCACAAGGTAAATCAAGCCAACTAGCTTCCTCCACCCGTTGGGCACAAGTTGCCCTGGCGCCATTTTATAGTGGTTGAAAAAGGCGACGACAAAGGGGTGCATTGGTATTCTATAGCCAGACTTAATCTGGCCTTCGTAGACACTGGTTTCCAAGTCCGTACCATAATTGGCAGGCTCTTGGAGTGCAGGAACCTGAGCAGAGAAAGGAGGAGGCAAAGGATATTCTTCCAAAAGAGAGACTATGCTTTCTTTTGACATCTTGTTCCTCTTCTCATCTGGGCGAACCAAGTGTCTTCATCGAACTTATCTTCAGCTTCATCTTTGATTTCCCCTAGAGCATCATCGATATGGGGAAACGAAGTGCTGGTTTGGGGAGCAGAAGTTCCTACTTGACTGTTATGAGTCGAAGTACCTACTTGTGAGGATCTACTTTCGGAATCACTTTCTAAATTTTCTGTTGAACTACTCGAAGGTGACGAAGAACTACTTGAAGTTGATGAAGACATATTCTAAACAGACTCTACGATATTCAGAGCTACTTAAGGGATATAAATATGTGCCGAGCAGGAAAATGAGATGAAAAACTTACTTGTCAAAGTGAGCCGAACAGAGATAGAGTGAGTAGCAGGGGGCAAATGAGGAGAGGAGCTCCTAATGTATATAAATAGGAGTTGGAGTAACTGCCCTTGTAAAGGCGGCAACATTTAATTCACGTCTGGCGCGTTTCCCGGAGTATTTAAATTTGAAATTTGAATTTAAACCGTCACAATTTTGATGGCTAAAGGACCGTTACAACCGTTTCGATTCCAGCCACGTGGCAATGCCCGAGCATAATGCCACGTGGCAAAGCCCGAGCAGGGTTCCCGTGTAGGGTGCCCGAGCAGGGTGCCCGTGCAGGGTGCCCGAGCAGCGTACCCGAGCAGCGTGCCCGAGCAGCGTACCCGAGCAGCGTGCCCGAGCAGATGCCCGTGCATGGTTTCGAAGCAAGTTTCTCGAACAGAGTGTTCATGCAGCTTACCCGAGCAGAATGCCCGTTCAGCGTGCCCGAGCAGATTGCCCGTGCAGCATGTCCGAGCAACGTGCCCGAGCAGAGTGCCCGAGCAGAATGCCCGAGCAGAGTGTCCATGCACAGCAGGCCGGCCAGACCATGATGATTAACCCCAGGTCTCCCGAGCAGGATGCCCGACCAGGATTGCCGACTAGGAAGCCAGGATGCGAGACCAGAATCCCCGACCAGGATGCCCGAGCAGGCATCCCGACCAAGATAGCCGACCAGGATGGCCGAGCATGTCTCCCGACTAGGGTGCCCGACCAGGATGGCCGACCAGGATGCCCGAGCAGGCCTCCAGACCAGGTTGCCCGAGTAGGATGCCCGACCAGGCTTCCCGAACAGGATGCCCGACCAGGCTTCCCGACCAGGATTGCCGACCAGGTTTCCGGACCTGGAAGCCAGGATGCGAGACGAGAATTCCCGACCAGGATGCCCGACCAGGATGGCCGAGCAGGCCTCCCGACCAGGGTGCCCAACCAGGATGCCCGAGCAGGCCTCCCGACCAGGTTGCCCGAGCAGGATGCCCAACCAGGCTTCCCGAGCAGGAAGCCCGACCAGGATTCCCGAGCAGGATGCCCGACCAGGCTTCCCGAGTTGAATGCCCGACCAGAATGTTCAATCAGAATGTCCGAGTCGAACGTCCGAACATGATTTTAGTCGATTTTCTACATTAGATGCCTTTAACTGTTCACTTGAGGGAACGGTCAAAGACAGGGGGCATTATGATATGGTTAAATATATCCACCCAACCGACTAATGACACGTGGCATGTTTGACTTTGAGTGGACTAACAAACCTATAACGGGATAGAACCTAAGAGAGGTAATAGAAGCCGTTAAGGACTCAAGTGCTAAAGGAAGAGTCCTAATATAACACTTCTACAAGAAGATTAGGCAGAAGAGAGTTCTAAAGAAGAAAGGAGTCTAGAGCTCACCTATATATTGGGCAGATCTTCAGGTACACAGACGGACACACACAGGCACTCAGTGCATTTTCTGCTATTCAGATTCTACTCTAGTAGCGACGTTCTGACTTTAGCATCGGAGCCGCCTCCACCGGAACATCCCCGGTGGTCACTCTGTGCTTCTATTTTGCAGGCTCATTTCCTAGCTGTGGTCCCGATCAAGATTTAAGCAGTAACAACGCCTTATAACGTATTCTTTACGAGTTAATATGACAAAATTTCTCAATATACCAACGCATTAATTATGACTAAACTTTGTTTCTTTTTCCTTCAACGCAATAAAACGCAAACAAATTCTCTCCATCTGTGACTTCCTTTCTATTCCAAGGAGAGATTGACATCCCTGGAACACATATTATCAATATCTGATCCCTGGAATTTAAATCTGAAGAACCCCAAAAATTACCAAGAAAGCTCAATTTATTGTGCTCAAAATTGCAAATCCAGCTGCTCATCAATATTATCCACTTAAAAGAAAAAAGGGGTCCTCCGGGGTGGTGGTGTGGGGGCGGCCAATTTTTGACATTTAACCAGAATAACACACAACAAGGGTCACACCATACAATAAATTCTCCCCTTTCTAAGTATAGTAGTATAATAGGGCGACTTTGGTGGGCTGAGCTTGAATGAAAAGCACCCTAAAGCAAACCGCGCGACCGTTAAAGCTTAGCTATAAGTTTAATAACACCCTTTATATACATGCCTTTCCTCCTTCCCATTTCCCAATGACGTGAATTACCGGCGCCGGAATCTGACCCAGTAAAGAATTCCCGCCAGAAATGACCCAAATTGGCCTCGCCGGAGTTGACAGGCAGCCGGAGATCCCCGCCGGTCGGACGGTGGTGGTGGGAGTGAAGTTGGACTCCCAGAGCAGGGAGCTGCTCACTTGGGCTCTTGTGAAAGTGGCACAGCCTGGTGACGGTGTGATTGCTCTTCATGTTTTGAGCAGCAACGGTAAAGTTTCTTGAGCGAGAAAGAAGGGGTTTGTTTTGCTTTTGATTTTCTTCTGGTGTGATTTGAATTTTGATTTCTTACGGTGGGTTTTGATTGGTTTTTATGTTCATTGAATAAAAATTCTTTCTTGGGTCAGCTTAAAGTTTTGATTTTTATGGTTGAATTTCCTGTGTTCTTGATTTTGTGATTGCTCTTCGCGTTACTTTGCGTGACTGTAATTTTGATTTTATGGGGTTCAATTTTACGCTTACTGAGTGATTTGGTGAAATGGGTGTGCAGAAATTGTGGATCGTGATGGGAAATCTTCTCTGCTCTCGCTTGTGAAAGCCTTCGACTCTGTTCTTGCTGTGTATGAAGGTTTTTGCAATTTGAAACAGGTATACATTTTCACGTACGTTTCTGCTTTCCCATTCCCCTCTTCTGGGCTTTCTTCCTCCATCTTTGTTTAATTATTGCACTATGTCTCGTTGCTGCGTGATATTATGTTCGTTAGCTTGGGAGTTCTTGGTTTGCATAATGATTAGAACTTTAATGACATGAGGTTTAGTGGAGACCTTGTCGGTGGATCTCGGCAGTCAAATCCTTTTTTGTTTTTTCATTTTTTGGCTGTCGTCTTCTCGGTATCCTCTAATTGGCTGCTAAGAAACTTCGGGAGAAAAACAGAAAGTAAATCACTGGACTGTACGTCCCGCTGGTTTACTCATCAAAAATGGAAAAAAATGGGCCAATTTAGCTGAGTTGCTTGAAGGGATCAACTAGTCCAAATGTAGTGGTACAATATACCTTGATATTATGTACAGATCTTGACATTAAGGAGACCGGTTTGGGTGGAAATGTTACAGGTGGATCTCAAGCTCAAGATCTGTAGAGGCTCATCAATCCGAAAAATTCTGGTCCGGGAAGCGAAATCTTACTTAGCTACTGAGGTTATTGTAGGAACTGCTCCTAAGCATCATAAAATCCTCTCTTCAGCATCTGTTGCCAAGTACTGTGCAAAGAAGCTCACAAGGGACTGTTCAATTCTTGCTGTTAATAACGGCAAAATTGTGTATCATAGAAAAGCCTCTTCAGGATCTAATGTCAGAACACAAGGTAAGTTTCCTATAAATTTGTTGTATCTGGGTTATTAATATAGGATGAGCCTTGCGCAACAGTATGGTTGCTTGATTGTGATATCTAACTTCTCCACACTGCTTAACGGCGAGAACCTCATGAACTGGCCGCATTCTTACTTTTTTTTAATGTTTTCTGCAGTGACTGAAAATCATCACCGGAATGGTTTACTAAGTGCAATTCAGCGATCATTGAGCAAGAATCAGAAAGTATTGAATGATGGCAATGAGGGGAAGCCCACAGCCATACATTATCAAGGTACAACTGGGAACTTGGAGCTGGCTTTGCTAAAAGCTGGTCCTGATTGTAGGGAGACTGTCCTGAAGCAAAATTGTTCCATCTGTTCTGATTCTGTCTTGCCTGAAAATACCTGTGCCAAGCATATAGAGGAGTATTCTGAAAATGGCGATGAAGACAATTCCATGGCTATAGTGCCAGTACAGCAATTAGAAGCGGCATCTAGTTCTATATCTCTATTGATTAGAGAATTGCCTGAACTTAGACCTGGTTGGCCACTTCTTCATAGAGCTATTTCATCAAACAAGTCATCAGGCCGGAAGATCTCTGTGGTTCAATGGGCCATGCGGCTGCCTAGTAGACCTTGTCTGTCAATTGCAAGTTCAGAGGAAACCCAAAGTAGTTATGATGCTGAAAATGATCAATCTTCTGAACTTGATGGGGAAACTGGCGCCATTGTTCCTGTTGGTAATGAGAATGCGTATGCTCCATCTTCTCCAAGCAGCAGTTTAAGAAGCCTACCAAAGGAGTTGGAGGGTCTTCATGAAAAGTACTCAGCAACTTGTAGATTGTTTGAATACCAAGAACTTCTATCCGCCACGTTAAATTTCAAGCCTGGTTTGTTTCTACCACAACTTCATATCTGCAAATACCTTCTTCCAATGTATCTATATTAACTTCAATATATCCTTCTTATAAAATTTCAGAGAGTATGATTGGAAAAGGAGGCAGCAGTCAGGTTTATAGAGGTTGCCTTCCTGACGGCAAGGAACTCGCTGTTAAAATTTTAAAGACGTCTGAAGACGTACTGAATGAGTTTGTTTTGGAAATTGAAATCATTACTGCTTTACATCACAAAAACATCGTTTCACTTTTTGGATTCTGTTTCGAGGACAAAAATCTCCTCTTGGTTTATGATTTTCTATCAAGAGGAAGCCTTGAGGAGAACCTTCATGGTATGTTATTACATGTTTATGTCTAATACTGAAGTCGTCTTCTTAGGTATGGCTTTGACGCTGTATGTGATATTTAACTAAGCAGGCAGTAAAAAGGATCCACTTGCATTTGGGTGGAGTGAGAGATATAAGGTGGCTGTGGGGGTAGCTGAGGCGCTAGATTATCTACACAGTGGAAGTGCTAAACCTGTAATCCACAGGGATGTCAAATCATCTAATATACTGCTTTCTGATGATTTTGAGCCACAGGTGGTGTATTTGGATTCAATATACATTTTGTCTTTCGTATTTACGTTGTTAATGCTCAATTGTTCTGGTTCATACTGTCAGCTCTCTGATTTTGGACTCGCTAAATGGGCGTCAACCACCTCATCACACATAACTTGCACTGACGTTGCGGGCACCTTTGGGTTTGTAACTTTGCCTCCATTTTATTTCTTTTTTCGAAAAGAGATGATCTATGTTATCCACCACCCTGAGGTTGTAGTTGGTCAAAACTGATTTGTTTTGAAAAAGCATCAAATATGGGGGTTTTCTATCTTCTTGTTGGTTGGGATAAACTGAGTTGTAAAGTTACTTTCTGCTGCAGTTACTTGGCACCTGAATATTTTATGTACGGGAAAGTGAACGAAAAGATTGATGTCTATGCGTTTGGCGTTGTGCTCCTCGAGCTTCTTTCTGGAAGAAAGCCTATAAGCAATGAATACCCAAAGGGCCAAGAGAGCCTGGTTATGTGGGTATGACCCTGTATTTTACATTTTGGTCAGCTTAGAACTCTTGATTTTGAACCATAATAATTGGAGAATGTCACCATTTGCAGGCAAAGCCTATTCTAAATAGTGGAAAGTTTGCTCAATTATTAGAACCAAGCTTGGGCATCAATCATGACACTGATCAGATGGAAATGATGGTTTTAGCAGCTACCCTCTGTATCAGGCGTGCACCACGAGCTCGGCCGCAAATGAGCCTTGTAAGTCATCTTTAGTTTCTCTTACTTACTCGCCCTCCCTGTAAATTTATCTTTGCATTCTTATTAGGTTGCATACAACACCAAGGAAAACCATAGCTGAGGAATCCTTTTCTAGCACTTTCGAGTTCATTTCTATATGCGGCTGTTTGTACGACAGCCTTGCAACCAAATTACTCGATTTTATCCGCTTCATGTTTTTTTGCCGAGAACTCTGTGTGGCTTAATGTGGCAAATTAGTCACTGGTTACGTATTCTTTTTCCATCCTCCATCTCTCATTTAACTTGATGCTTCTCTGGCCCATGTTTGTAATGACATCAAACCATCTTGCTCTACTTTCTGTCTTGTGATATTTCGTGCTTCATTTTCCTTGCAGCTGTGGCTATATATGTCCACATCCTTTAACCTCCCAAAAGTTGTATCTTGATGCATATACGGCCTTGTTTGAGTTGTTTACATTGTCCTTTCGCTGAGCTTTTGATGATCATTAAGCACATGATATAGGTTCCTTTTGTTTGAGTTGCTTGCATTGTCCTTTTGATGATCATTAAGCACACGATATAGGTTCCTTTGTCCTCTCTGGCTTTACTTCAACCCTGCTCATTGAAAACCCAAGATTGTCGAAATGAGAAGAGGTTCACCTTTCCGGGGTGATGGTTGTGGCTCTGAGCTGGCTATGCATCACTCATCCCACTACTATCTTTATTGACGCCTTTGCGCATCGAATGTTCAAATCTGCTTGTTTCATTGTGTCAAAAAATTCCTTAGTATTTACATCTTTGTTGATTACAGGTGTTGAAGCTCCTCCAAGGTGATCTGGAGGTACTCAAGTGGGCAAGGCTACAAGTTAATGCCTCAGAAGGATCTGATGCAGTGAAACAAATTATGAACACTTTGGACTGCTCTGATGCATTGGAGGATGAAGATTTTTCACATTCAAATCTCAAGTCCCATCTTAACCTTGCGTTGCTCGATGTGGAGGACTCCTCTCTTTCCATGAGCAGCATCGAACAAAGCGTTTCCTTGGAGGATTACCTGCGAGGCAGGTGGAGCCGCTCGTCAAGCTTTGACTAACCACATTTACATCAAAACTGCGAGCAATGGTTTCTGTTTATTGTGATTTCTTGTACATCTCTTTTATCCTCTTTCCTCTGGTTGGCCTTGCCTTTTCTTGGGGTTGCTTATTGATGGGTGTTGGATGAGAGGTTGTTTGCGAGTGTGCCCTCCTCCTTCCCTTTGGTAGTACTAATAATCTTTAGGCCCTTTTGATGTGCTAGTTTTATTGAATATCGGTTCAGTTCTCTTCTCAATTGGAATCAAGAACTGAACCGTTGTAGCTTCTAGTTTCTTCTTCTACTTTCTGAATGATCATCTGCAAGCTGTGCCACCAAATAATCTAATAAAAGTTTTCATCTTTTGATGCTCCATTTTCCTTCTGAAAATCTTTACATTTTTGCACTTTTTATCTAGTCATATGCCGTGATTTACATATAGAACCGACTAGATGAATGGTTAGTACAATCACGTATTGCATGCTGTACAGCTGTTGAAAGCACTCCTGATTACTCTCACAAGCCTTTGCATATGGTCTGTCGCTAACCATGCACTTTCCTTAGAAGCCAATGCTTACAAGATTCCTAAATCTTTCTAGTCCCATCAAAATCTTTGTTTGGACCTACAAACTTTGTGCTAAGCCTTTATTCCTTCAAAAAGTACCAGTGTCTCCCACAACCATTTAAACAAGTAAAGGGGGGTGGTGGGGACTTATCACGAGTAACGTCCAATTACATTAAGAAGTTGGGTCAGTTTCCTCCACAGAATTTAAAGTTGTAGGCAGGGACGGTGTCCACCACTTGCATTTAAAGTTAACCTAAATGAGACACCCAAGTGCCTCTCCAGGACTACGAAGGCTCCGCACTTCTGTGGCTACGAAGGGAATGAGTCTCTTAGCACGAGGAAATCATCAATTGTCATACCAAGAGGGATAATTGTAGCGATAGCAACGCATCACTTTTAACGACTGTAAAAGACATTGCTAAAGCTGTTATCGGACGCATGTGAAAAATATCTGTATAAAATTTAGTGATAGCAACGCATCACTTTTAACGACTGTAAAAGACGTGCTAAAGATGTTATCGGACCCAAGCACTTGTACCGACCCAGTGTGCACGTATGCATATTACATTATTGCTAACTGAACCCAAGCACTTGTACCGACCTTATTTCAGCAAAGTGGTCACTTCGTGAACCCAACAACGACCAATCATAGCAATGATTTAAATTTAGAGGACCACATTTCTTTCTCTTATTATTATTATTATTATTATTATTTTATCTTTAGTCCAGAAAGAGAAAAGAATGGGCGGCCACGTTATCATGCTGTCTAAAAGACCTCAAAACTTTGGGCTTTCTATTTCCACTCTCTCTTACAAATTTTTCTTGGACCATACTTTGGGCCGGTCAGCAGAGCCCTTGTTGCAATTTATATATTTTGACCGGTGCGTTGCATACTGAACACCCCGTAACAATTATCAAATATTCACGACAAGACCAAAAATTAACGAGACAAAATTGTAATAGTCCTAATTAGACTTCTTACATTCGCGAGCGGACTTGCCTTGTTGTATAATGCTTTGGCAGAACCATACTCGATAAGTTTTTCTTGTGATCGTGCTAAGCAAAGAATGAAGAAAGAAGTCAATAAATGTAGAAACTCAAACATGTTTTGACCATGGAGGCCAGAATGATAGATTTTTAGAGGCGGTTTCACATTCGAAGAAGTGTTGCGTACAAAGAAAAGCAAATTCACAAGAAGAACATTTTCTAAGAAGGAAAATTGTACTGCTAGCGTTTGGAACCATGAAATTGATGGGATTTCATTTCAAATTTTCAAGGTTTGTTGTTTGGAACATTAAAAAAAGGAATTGGAATTGGAATTCATTGGATTTAACTGGATTTGTTTCTATAGTGTGAAATTCGATGAAAAATGGTCTGATTTCATGGGATTTCGATTTACTTGAATTAAAAGTAATTATTTACCTATCTTACCCTTTTTTTTAAATCTCTCCAACAATGAACCCACCACCACTGTCTTCATTGCCACTACCGCCACTTCTCTTTTTACTACTACCACCGCCGCCGCCACCACTGCCACAACTAGTGCCACCATTACCGTGCCCCCATCCCCGTCGCCGCCACCACCACCACTATTGCCATCACTACCGTCACTACCACCACCACCACTACTACCATTACCACCGCCACCAGTACTGCCACCACCACCACCACCGTTGCTGCCACCACTATTGCTGCCGTCGCCGCCACCACCACCGGCACCACTTCCACTGTCGATGCCGCTACCCCGTGTGGTTTTGCCACCACCACCACCACCATGTGGTGGCACTAGCACACTTAAAATCACTGACTGTAGTTCGTTTTCATCGTAAGTCAATAATATAATTGTCCAAAAATTTATTATCTTTCCATTTCCTTTGTTCCCCAAACACGAAATAGGAATTCTGTAATTTGAATTCCCTTCTGTTCCAAAAAAAAAAAAAAATTCAATTCCGAATTTGAAATCTAAATCCTAAAAGAATTGGTTCCAAAAATTAGCCAAAGTTATGGACAGATGATTAGGTTAAAAGGTGATAAGAAATTAAGAATGAGAGAAATCTCGGGAGAGATTTATGTAACAGTCTTGCTCGGTCTCAAGCAGCAACTTAAGAAACAGGGACCGAACGCCGTTTCAAGTCTCAATTCACAGACAAGCAGTTGAGCAAAGTAACTGATTTTGGCGCCAACAGTAGCTATAACCAAAATTCTTGCCAAAATCGTCAATTTCAAATTCGGTTAGTTTATGTATTTGAATTTTGCATGTAGATAAGAAGGGAGTGATCACATGTAAAAGATCATCAGAATTCGAATGAAAAGTATTTCTCTCCTCCTCATGAGTCATGGCTCCCCTGTCTCTGTTTTCACAATGTTTACAGTGTTTCCGTTGTTGAGCTTGTTAATCAGTAGCGTATGGGTGCCATACGCTTTATCTAGTTTCAGAGCTTCTGATCGCGGAGCTTTGACCGCCCAACCTCCACAACGACCATCTCTATTCATTCTACAATGGTTACCAACAGGGAGCTGGAAACTGCAGGGCCAGACCAAGATGCAAGGACCTCCATCTTGGAGAGCAAGCTCACTGGTCACTCCAACGAATTCATATTTACACTACTTTCACTACGCTATCCCAGATCCAACGCCAGCTTGATCAGATAAACACCAAAGCTACACACTTCCCATCCAACCAGCCCCCTCCAATTTCAGAAAACTCCAAACACTTATTACTTGCTTCAAACCACATTCTTCCAACCAAACCAGCCGCCTATTGCCCACCCCACACCAGCTTCCAGCAATCACTACAAAGACTTGCCCCCAGTGAGCACCAAAGGAGAAACTGGCCAAGTTTTACTTATTCCCTGCACACCCATGGTTGTCTCGGTAGCCAACGGAGCCAAGGTTCAGAATAACTCTGTCTGCCCAAATTTCACTTGGACTATGGCTTCCACTACCTTCTCCCCTGAAATGATAGTGCTGATGTTGGGGTGGTAATCACATGGAGTTTAATTTTCCAGGTAGACAGGTGTTTTCATTATCAAGGGAAGACGGACAGTCAGTCACATTACAAGAAGCAGCCGAAAGCCCTACTTTAAAGTTAGTGAGTGCCACTGCACCCTTTTAGGCCAATTATATGCAGTCTCAGTGGACATTCCACCAGACCATTTAGACCCTAAATAGTTGCCGGTGATCGTGGAATACATAGACATTTTTCAGGAGCCCGGGGACTACCCCTTTCCAGAGGTCTTAACCACCTCATTCCCTTGAAACCAGGGTCACAAACCATGAACAAAAAGACCTACAAAGTCTCATTTGTCCAGAAGACAGAAGTAGAAAAGATTACTGCAGAATTGTTTAAATTAGGTATAATCCAACCTCGCAACACCCATTTGCTTCCCCTATTCTCCTTATGAATACTAAGGATTCCATCTGGATGTTATCTATTGATTACAGAGAACTCAACGAGTTGACTATCAAGGATATATACCCTGAATAGACCTAGAAAACAAGTCGAGTCATCTTGGAACGGGTAGTACCTGGACGGGTTCATGTAAAAATTACCCGGTTTGTTTTTCCAAGTTGCCTTTTTCATGTACGCATACCAATATACCATACCCGGGCAAGTCGGGTAAATAGTCGCGAATAAATGGGTTAAATTTCAGCTTTTTTAAGTAAACCATATTTTATATCCTCATTTTGGTAGATAGGCATATTTTCATCTTTTTTTTTAATAGCACATTTCTTGTGAGTTGTTAAAAGTATTTTCAATTTAACAAACATAAAAAATCATGTCAAATACACATAGCTCCTAGTCTTGTACTTAGTTACTCACTACTTAGTAGCATGTTAAATACCATAAGAACAATATATAGCATCAATCCCCAAAGTCCAAAGATAAACAATTAAACTTAAACATAAAATCAATATCACATGCATAATCCACACTAAAGTCTTCAACTAATTCTTTCAACTCCAACTTCACTTCAAGTCTTTAGACTTCCATCAAGCTTCTTGCATCCAATGAATTATCCATGTCCACATTTTCGGCAAACATATTCGGATTAAGAGAGCTCCGCTATATTGTGAAAACTTTTGCTCAAAATTTAAAAGCCGACTTGAAGGTAACGGTGATTATTGGGATGCTAATGATGTCACATGCAATAGAAAATGGAAAGTCAATAACGATTATCTTTCCAATATTCCAAGATATCAAATGTGTATGATCCACACCATCATACTCCTCCTCCTCCAAATAAAGATCGAAATCCAGCTTCTTCCTGACCTCAAGTCGTTGCTTTTTAAAGTACTCCAACAATTTTTGAACAAGAAATGTAAACATTAAGCAAAGAATGTAAGAAGCAAACAAGAAAAGTATACATAAAAATAAAGCACAAGGAAGGTGTAAACAAAAATTCTAGGGTTTGCTGTGGTCGAGGAAATATGAAAATACTATGATAAAGAGCAAACAAAGTTCAATTTAAGCTCAACCTCGATAAAAAAGTTAAAAGACAAAGTGTTAGAAGTTGAGTCGGGCAGAATTAACTCACACGACTATATACATCGCGCGAATTAAGAGGGGCAATGTTGACACCAATATTTTCACAAATAACATATGAACACGTGGCATGATGATAACCACAAAGAAGTGCAACTATAAAGAAAGTGGAAAAAGCACGATGATTTTGGTTATCATCGGTTACCGAATCAAAAGGAAGAGATAAGTTATTGAGTGATGAACAAAACAAAAAAGGCAAAAGAACATATTGGAGCAACTTCCTCCATTGCCTGCTAGGCTAGCAGGCAATGGAGGAAGTTCGGCAATGGAGGAAGTTCAATTTATAGCAAAAGAACATGATCCTATTTTTACCTAGCAGTGCTAGGTAAAAATAAGATCATGTCTGGGTGGTCCTTGCCCGAGCCGTCTTGAGACGCTCACTGCGGAAAGACGTCTGGGCTTCCCAGATACTGAGGTTCAATTTATAGCATTAATTTATTTTTACCCAATTTCACTTTTATAGATAACATGCATGTTGAATGCAAATCATTGAGGAGAGAGATTGAAAGAAAGCATTAATTATTGTAAGTCCCATGCGTCCTTAATCAAACAGTATCCCAACTGGGTGTAGTTTATATCAGAAGAAGTTGACAAAATTTTAATTAGCTTACGCAGCAAAAGTAGCTCAACACAATTACAGGTTTTTTGGAGTAATGGTAACTCACCTAAAGCAATCCAAAGCGAGTTAGATGGACGAAAGCCTGCTCCATCTTTCTTTCCATCACCCACGTAGCATCGAAAAGTGCCTGGTAGATTTTTACATTTTCCACTGCATGGTTTTATGGTTTCACATTCGTCGATATCTAGGAAAGAATGTGAAAAATCAATCTATTGACACCAATATTTTCACAATTAAAATATGAACACAGTGGCATGATGATAACCACAAAGAAGTGCATTAATAAAGAAAGTGAAAAAAACACGATGGTTGTGGTTATCATCAGTTACCGAATTAAAAGGAAGAGATAAGTGATAAAAAGAGAAGCACGGGAATCAAAATATTTGAATAACCCGTACAGGAAGGAAGAAACCGCTGAAAGAACAACCAGATTAACAGTGTCAAACAACGTGAAGACAGAGCAAATTGATCAGCAACAACAGTTGATAAGGATTTTCTGAAGCAAGCTGTTATCAGCACGATTGAGAAAATTTCGGATGAAAACGGCTGATCATGGGGGCTGAGAAGTTATTCCTAATGAAGATAAGGAAAGGCAGCTGTAGAAAGGAGACGGTTACGAGGGATGCAAGTATAAAAGATGATACAAGGTAACAGAAGAAGAGGTCGTCAATCCATCAACAAAAAAGTAGAATAGGAAGATAGTCTGTTTAAATCTTTTAGTCAATCCTTTAGATGATTTTTCTAGTATCGATAGAACATCCAGTACGCTGTCGAAATTGTGTTCGTTGTATTGTAAGAATTGTCTTTATAATTTCAGTGGGTGTATCGTCTTTAGATGAATTCAACATATTATCATCAGTTAGTTTTTCTTTTTAGTGAAGTCCTTAGGCCCAAGAAACAAAGAAGATCCCACACTTTTCATTGGTTGTGTCGCAGGTGCACGATCGATAGTGAGTTTGCCCAATAGCACAAACACAATCACAGAAAGTGCGAATCAGAGCAGAAAACCAAAAAACTATCTCATCGTTAGAGTAACAAATCGTAGCCAAACATCTTCATTGGCACAACGCTAAAAAACTTAGTAACACTCCTAGCAATCATTTAGTCACACATTTTCTGCAATGTAGTAAAAATTAATATTTGTGGACTATTTTGACTTCATAAAATGTGGTAACAGATGAGAGGGATTAATTTCACGCTACACCTCATACTTGGGGTCAATTGCCCCCAGCACCCCGTAATTTTAATTTTGGCACCAAACACCAAAATTTTGAAAATGTTGGTATCAAGCACCAATTGACGGTCAAAATGACATTTGACCAGACGTCCGTTAATTTTTTAAGGGTAAAGTGGTTTTTTCATCCATGAAATCCTAGTCAGCTCTAACCCCCTAAGCCCAACGTCATTTCTCTCTTCCCTACTCTCTCTCTCTCTCACTCTCAGAGTAAACACTGTGCACCACCATCAGCACTAAGAACTCGCCTCTAATGCCGCCGACATATCTGGCATCCGGCATGTGCCCTCTTCACCTAGCCTAACCTGACCCGCACACCCTCGATTTGGACCACTAATTATATGGTGAAAGTGTTGTGTTGTGGCTGATTGAGTTTGCCAGTGACCGATGGGTAGATCGAATGACGGG
>JAVXUO010001543.1:0-25263 GCA_033065855.1 Escallonia rubra
TTATCAAGGTACTACTGGGAACTTGGAGCTGGCTTTGCTAAAAGCTGGTCCTGATTGTAGGGAGACTGTCCTGAAGCAAAATTGTTCCATCTGTTCTGATTCTGTCTTGCCCGAAAATACCTGTGCCAAGCATATAGAGGAGTATTCTGAAAATGGCGATGAAGACAATTCCATGGCTATAGTGCCAGTACAGCAATTAGAAGCGGCATCTAGTTCTATATCTCTATTGATTAGAGAATTGCCTGAACTTAGACCTGGTTGGCCACTTCTTCATAGAGCTATTTCATCAAACAAGTCATCAGGCCGGAAGATCTCTGTGGTTCAATGGGCCATGCGGCTGCCTAGTAGACCTTGTCTGTCAATTGCAAGTTCAGAGGAAACCCAAAGTAGTTATGATGCTGAAAATGATCAATCTTCTGAACTTGATGGGGAAACTGGCGCCATTGTTCCTGTTGGTAATGAGAATGCGTATGCTCCATCTTCTCCAAGCAGCAGTTTAAGAAGCCTACCAAAGGAGTTGGAGGGTCTTCATGAAAAGTACTCAGCAACTTGTAGATTGTTTGAATACCAAGAACTTCTATCCGCCACGTTAAATTTCAAGCCTGGTTTGTTTCTACCACAACTTCATATCTGCAAATACCTTCTTCCAATGTATCTATATTAACTTCAATATATCCTTCTTATAAAATTTCAGAGAGTATGATTGGAAAAGGAGGCAGCAGTCAGGTTTATAGAGGTTGCCTTCCTGACGGCAAGGAACTCGCTGTTAAAATTTTAAAGACGTCTGAAGACGTACTGAATGAGTTTGTTTTGGAAATTGAAATCATTACTGCTTTACATCACAAAAACATCGTTTCACTTTTCGGATTCTGTTTCGAGGACAACAATCTCCTCTTGGTTTATGATTTTCTATCAAGAGGAAGCCTTGAGGAGAACCTTCATGGTATGTTATTACATGTTTATGTCTAATACTGAAGTCGTCTTCTTAGGTATGGCTTTGACGCTGTATGTGATATTTAACTAAGCAGGCAGTAAAAAGGATCCACTTTCATTTGGGTGGAGTGAGAGATATAAGGTAGCTGTGGGGGTAGCTGAGGCGCTAGATTATCTACACAGTGGAAGTGCTAAACCTGTAATCCACAGGGATGTCAAATCATCTAATATACTGCTTTCTGATGATTTTGAGCCACAGGTGGTGTATTTGGACTCAATATACATTTTGTCTTTCGTATTTACGTTGTTAATGCTCAATTGTTCTGGTTCATACTGTCAGCTCTCTGATTTTGGACTCGCTAAATGGGCGTCAACCACCTCATCACACATAACTTGCACTGACGTTGCGGGCACCTTTGGGTTTGTAACTTTGCCTCCATTTTATTTCTTTTTTCGAAAAGAGATGATCTATGTTATCCACCACCCTGAGGTTGTAGTTGGTCAAAACTGATTTGTTTTGAAAAAGCATCAAATATGGGGGTTTTCTATCTTCTTGTTGGTTGGGATAAACTGAGTTGTAAAGTTACTTTCTGCTGCAGTTACTTGGCACCTGAATATTTTATGTACGGGAAAGTGAACGAAAAGATTGATGTCTATGCGTTTGGCGTTGTGCTCCTCGAGCTTCTTTCTGGAAGAAAGCCTATAAGCAATGAATACCCAAAGGGCCAAGAGAGCCTGGTTATGTGGGTATGACCCTGTATTTTACATTTTGGTCAGCTTAGAACTCTTGATTTTGAACCATAATAATTGGAGAATGTCACCATTTGCAGGCAAAGCCTATTCTAAATAGTGGAAAGTTTGCTCAATTATTAGAACCAAGCTTGGGCATCAATCATGACACTGATCAGATGGAAATGATGGTTTTAGCAGCTACCCTCTGTATCAGGCGTGCACCACGAGCTCGGCCGCAAATGAGCCTCGTAAGTCATCTTTAGTTTCTCTTACTTACTCGCCCTCCCCGTAAATTTATCTTTGCATTCTTATTAGGTTGCATACAACACCATGGAAAACCATAGCTGAGGAATCCTTTTCTAGCACTTTCGAGTTCATTTCTATATGCGGCTGTTTGTACGACAGCCTTGCAACCAAATTACTCGATTTTATCCACTTCATGTTTTTTTGCCGAGAACTCTGTGTGGCTTAATGTGGCAAATTAGTCACTGGTTACGTATTCTTTTTCCATCCTCCATCTCTCATTTAACTTGATGCTTCTCTGGCCCATGTTTGTAATGACATCAAACCATCTTGCTCTACTTTCTGTCTTGTGATATTTCGTGCTTCATTTTCCTTGCAGCTGTGGCTATATATGTACACATCCTTTAACCTCCCAAAAGTTGTATCTTGATGCATATACGGCCTTGTTTGAGTTGTTTACGTTGTCCTTTCGCTGAGCTTTTGATGATCATTAAGCACATGATATAGGTTCCTTTTGTTTGAGTTGCTTGCATTGTCCTTTTGATGATCATTAAGCACACGATATAGGTTCCTTTGTCCTCTCTGGCTTTACTTCAACCCTGCTCATTGAAAACCCAAGATTGTCGAAATGAGAAGAGGTTCACCTTTCCGGGGTGATGGTTGTGGCTCTGAGCTGGCTATGCATCACTCATCCCACTACTATCTTTATTGACGCCTTTGCGCATCGAATGTTCAAATCTGCTTGTTTCATTGTGTCAAAAAATTCCTTAGTATTTACATCTTTGTTGATTACAGGTGTTGAAGCTCCTCCAAGGTGATCTGGAGGTACTCAAGTGGGCAAGGCTACAAGTTAATGCCTCCGAAGGATCTGATGCAGTGAAACAAATTATGAACACTTTGGACTGCTCTGATGCATTGGAGGATGAAGATTTTTCACATTCAAATCTCAAGTCCCATCTTAACCTTGCGTTGCTCGATGTGGAGGACTCCTCTCTTTCCATGAGCAGCATCGAACAAAGCGTTTCCTTGGAGGATTACCTGCGAGGCAGGTGGAGCCGCTCGTCAAGCTTTGACTAACCACATTTACATCAAAACTGCGAGCAATGGTTTCTGTTTATTGTGATTTCTTGTACATCTCTTTTATCCTCTTTCCTCTGGTTGGCCTTGCCTTTTCTTGGGGTTGCTTATTGATGGGTATTGGATGAGAGGTTGTTTGCGAGTGTGCCCTCCTCCTTCCCTTTGGTAGTACTAATAATCTTTAGGCCCTTTTGATGTGCTAGTTTTGTTGAATATCGGTTCAGTTCTCTTCTCAATTGGAATCAAGAACTGAACCTTTGTAGCTTCTAGTTTCTTCTTCTACTTTCTGAATGATCATCTGCAAGCTGTGCCACCAAATAATCTAATAAAAGTTTTCGTCTTTTGATGCTCCATTCTCCTTCTGAAAATCTTTACATTTTTGCACTTTTTATCTAGTCATATGCCGTGATTTACATATAGAACCGACTAGATGAATGGTTAGTACAATCACGTATTGCATGCGGTACAGCTATTATTGAAAGCACTCCTGATTACTCTCACAAGCCTTTGAATATGGTCTGTCGCTAACCATGCACTTTCCTTAGAAGCCAATGCTTACAAGATTCCTAAATCTTTCTAGTCCCATCAAAATCTTTGTTTGGACCTACAAACTTTGTGCTAAGCCTTTATTCCTTCAAAAAGTACCAGTGTCTCCCACAACCATTTAAACAAGTAAAGGGGGGGTGGTGGGGACATATCACGAGTAACGTCCAATTACATTAAGAAGTTGGGCCAGTTTCCTCCACAGAATTTAAAGTAGTAGGCAGGGACGGTGTCCACCACTTGCATTTAAAGTTAACCTAAATGAGACACCCAAGTGCCTCTCCAGGACTACGAAGGCTCCGCACTTCTGTGGCTACGAAGGGAATGAGTCTCTTAGCACGAGGAAATCATCAATTGTCATACCAAGAGGGATAATTGTAGCGATAGCAACGCATCACTTTTAACGACTGTAAAAGACGTTGCTAAAGCTGTTATCGGACGCAAGTGAAAAATATCAGTATAAAATTTAGTGATAGCAACGCATCACTTTTAACGACTGTAAAAGACGTGCTAAAGATGTTATCGGACCCAAGCACTTGTACCGACCCAGTGTGCACGTATGCATATTACATTATTGCTAACTGAACCCAAGCACTTGTACCGACCTTATTTCAGCAAAGTGGTCACTTCGTGAACCCAACAACGACCAATCATAGCAATGATTTAAATTTAGAGGACCACATTTCTTTCTCTTATTATTATTATTATTATTATTATTTTATCTTTAGTCCAGAAAGAGAAAAGAATGGGCGGCCACGTTATCATGCTGTCTAAAAGACCTCAAAACTTTGGGCTTTCTATTTCCACTCTCTCTTACAAATTTTTCTTGGACCATACTTTGGGCCGGTCAGCAGAGCCCTTGTTGCAATTTATATATTTTGACCGGTGCGTTGCATACTGAACACCCCGTAACAATTATCAAATATTCACGACAAGACCAAAAATTAACGAGACAAAATTGTAATAGTCCTAATTAGACTTCTTACATTCGCGAGCGGACTTGCCTTGTTGTATAATGCTTTGGCAGAACCATACTCGATAAGTTTTTCTTGTGATCGAGCTAAGCAAAGAATGAAGAAAGAAGTCAATAAATGTAGAAACTCAAACATGTTTTGACCATGGAGGCCAGAATGATAAATTTTTAGAGGCGGTTTGACTTTCGAAGAAGTGTTGCGTACAAAGAAAAGTAAATTCACAAGAAGAACATTTTCTAAGAAGGAAAATTGTATTGCTTGCGTTTGGAACCATGAAATTGATGAGATTTCATTTTAAATTCTCAAGATTTGTTGTTTGGAACATTAAAAAAAGGAATTGGAATCGAATTTCATTGGATTTGACTAGATTTGTTTCTATAGTGTGAAATCCGATGAAAAATGGTCTGATTTCATGGGATTTCGATTTACTTGAATTAAAAGTAATTATTTACCTATCTTACCCTTTTTTTTAAATCTCTCAACACGAACCCACCACCACTGTCTTCATTGCCACTACCGCCACTTCTCTTTTTACTACTACCACCGCCGCCGCCACCACTGCCACAACTAGTGCCACCATTACCGTGCCCCCATCCCCGTCGCCGCCACCACCACCACTATTGCCATCACTACCGTCACTACCACCACCACCACTACTACCATTACCACCGCCACCAGTACTGCCACCACCACCACCACCGTTGCTGCCACCACTATTGCTGCCGTCGCCGCCACCACCACCGGCACCACTTCCACTGTCGATGCCGCTACCCCGTGTGGTTTTGCCACCACCACCACCACCATGTGGTGGCACTAGCACACTTAAAATCACTGACTGTAGTTCGTTTTCATCGTAAGTCAATAATATAATTGTCCAAAAATTTATTATCTTTCCATTTCCTTTGTTCCCCAAACACGAAATAGGAATTCTGTAATTTGAATTCCCTTCTGTTCCAAAAAAAAAAAAAAATTCAATTCCGAATTTGAAATCTAAATCCTAAAAGAATTGGTTCCAAAAATTAGCCAAAGTTATGGACAGATGATTAGGTTAAAAGGTGATAAGAAATTAAGAATGAGAGAAATCTCGGGAGAGATTTATGTAACAGTCTTGCTCGGTCTCAAGCAGCAACTTAAGAAACAGGGACCGAACGCCGTTTCAAGTCTCAATTCACAGACAAGCAGTTGAGCAAAGTAACTGATTTTGGCGCCAACAGTAGCTATAACCAAAATTCTTGCCAAAATCGTCAATTTCAAATTCGGTTAGTTTATGTATTTGAATTTTGCATGTAGATAAGAAGGGAGTGATCACATGTAAAAGATCATCAGAATTCGAATGAAAAGTATTTCTCTCCTCCTCATGAGTCATGGCTCCCCTGTCTCTGTTTTCACAATGTTTACAGTGTTTCCGTTGTTGAGCTTGTTAATCAGTAGCGTATGGGTGCCATACGCTTTATCTAGTTTCAGAGCTTCTGATCGCGGAGCTTTGACCGCCCAACCTCCACAACGACCATCTCTATTCATTCTACAATGGTTACCAACAGGGAGCTGGAAACTGCAGGGCCAGACCAAGATGCAAGGACCTCCATCTTGGAGAGCAAGCTCACTGGTCACTCCAACGAATTCATATTTACACTACTTTCACTACGCTATCCCAGATCCAACGCCAGCTTGATCAGATAAACACCAAAGCTACACACTTCCCATCCAACCAGCCCCCTCCAATTTCAGAAAACTCCAAACACTTATTACTTGCTTCAAACCACATTCTTCCAACCAAACCAGCCGCCTATTGCCCACCCCACACCAGCTTCCAGCAATCACTACAAAGACTTGCCCCCAGTGAGCACCAAAGGAGAAACTGGCCAAGTTTTACTTATTCCCTGCACACCCATGGTTGTCTCGGTAGCCAACGGAGCCAAGGTTCAGAATAACTCTGTCTGCCCAAATTTCACTTGGACTATGGCTTCCACTACCTTCTCCCCTGAAATGATAGTGCTGATGTTGGGGTGGTAATCACATGGAGTTTAATTTTCCAGGTAGACAGGTGTTTTCATTATCAAGGGAAGACGGACAGTCAGTCACATTACAAGAAGCAGCCGAAAGCCCTACTTTAAAGTTAGTGAGTGCCACTGCACCCTTTTAGGCCAATTATATGCAGTCTCAGTGGACATTCCACCAGACCATTTAGACCCTAAATAGTTGCCGGTGATCGTGGAATACATAGACATTTTTCAGGAGCCCGGGGACTACCCCTTTCCAGAGGTCTTAACCACCTCATTCCCTTGAAACCAGGGTCACAAACCATGAACAAAAAGACCTACAAAGTCTCATTTGTCCAGAAGACAGAAGTAGAAAAGATTACTGCAGAATTGTTTAAATTAGGTATAATCCAACCTCGCAACACCCATTTGCTTCCCCTATTCTCCTTATGAATACTAAGGATTCCATCTGGATGTTATCTATTGATTACAGAGAACTCAACGAGTTGACTATCAAGGATATATACCCTGAATAGACCTAGAAAACAAGTCGAGTCATCTTGGACCGGGTAGTACCTGGACGGGTTCATGTAAAAATTACCCGGTTTGCTTTTCCAAGTTGCCTTTTTCATGTACGCATACCAATATACCATACCCGGGCAAGTCGGGTAAATAGTCGCGAATAAATGGGTTAAATTTCAGCTTTTTTAAGTAAACCATATTTTATATCCTCATTTTGGTAGATAGGCATATTTTCATCTTTTTTTTTAATAGCACATTTCTTGTGAGTTGTTAAAAGTATTTTCAATTTAACAAACATAAAAAATCATGTCAAATACACATAGCTCCTAGTCTTGTACTTAGTTACTCACTACTTAGTAGCATGTTAAATACCATAAGAACAATATATAGCATCAATCCCCAAAGTCCAAAGATAAACAATTAAACTTAAACATAAAATCAATATCACATGCATAATCCACACTAAAGTCTTCAACTAATTCTTTCAACTCCAACTTCACTTCAAGTCTTTAGACTTCCATCAAGCTTCTTGCATCCAATGAATTATCCATGTCCACATTTTCGGCAAACATATTCGGATTAAGAGAGCTCCGCTATATTGTGAAAACTTTTGCTCAAAATTTAAAAGCCGACTTGAAGGTAACGGTGATTATTGGGATGCTAATGATGTCACATGCAATAGAAAATGGAAAGTCAATAACGATTATCTTTCCAATATTCCAAGATATCAAATGTGTATGATCCACACCATCATACTCCTCCTCCTCCTCCTCCAAATAAAGATCGAAATCCAGCTTCTTCCTGACCTCAAGTCGTTGCTTTTTAAAGTACTCAAACAATTTTTGAACAAGAAATGTAAACATTAAGCAAAGAATGTAAGAAGCAAACAAGAAAAGTATACATAAAAATAAAGCACAAGGAAGGTGTAAACAAAAATTCTAGGGTTTGCTGTGGTCGAGGAAATATGAAAATACTATGATAAAGAGCAAACAAAGTTCAATTTAAGCTCAACCTCGATAAAAAAGTTAAAAGCCAAAGTGTTAGAATTTGAGTCGGGCAGAATTAACTCACACGACTGTATACATCGCGCGAATTAAGAGGGGCAATGTTGACACCAATATTTTCACAAATAACATATGAACACGTGGCATGATGATAACCACAAAGAAGTGCAACTATAAAGAAAGTGGAAAAAGCACGATGATTTTGGTTATCATCGGTTACCGAATCAAAAGGAAGAGATACGTTATTGAGTGATGAACAAAACAAAAAAGGCAAAAGAACATATTGGAGCAACTTCCTCCATTGCCTGTTAGGCTAGCAGGCAATGGAGGAAGTTCAATTTATAGCAAAAGAACATGATCTTATTTTTACCTAGCAGTGCTAGGTAAAAATAAGATCATGTCTGGGTGGTCCTTGCCCGAGCCGTCTTGAGACGCTCACTGCGGAAAGACGTCTGGGCTTCCCAGATACTGAGGTTCAATTTATAGCATTAATTTATTTTTACCCAATTTCACTTTTATAGATAACATGCATGTTGAATGCAAATCATTGAGGAGAGAGATTGAAAGAAAGCATTAATTATTGTAAGTCCCATGCGTCCTTAATCAAACAGTATCCCAACTGGGTGTAGTTTATATCAGAAGAAGTTGACAAAATTTTAATTAGCTTACGCAGCAAAAGTAGCTCAACACAATTACAGGTTTTTTGGAGTAATGGTAACTCACCTAAAGCAATCCAAAGCGAGTTAGATGGACGAAAGCCTGCTCCATCTTTCTTTCCATCACCCACGTAGCATCGAAAAGTGCCTGGTAGATTTTTACATTTTCCACTGCATGGTTTTATGGTTTCACATTCGTTGATATCTAGGAAAGAATGTGAAAAATCAATCTATTGACACCAATATTTTCACAATTAAAATATGAACACAGTGGCATGATGATAAACACAAAGAAGTGCATTAATAAAGAAAGTGAAAAAAACACGATGGTTGTGGTTATCATCAGTTACCGAATTAAAAGGAAGAGATAAGTGATAAAAAGAGAAGCACGGGA
The DNA here is from genome assembly GCA_033065855.1 of Escallonia rubra. Classification (NCBI taxonomy): domain Eukaryota; kingdom Viridiplantae; phylum Streptophyta; class Magnoliopsida; order Escalloniales; family Escalloniaceae; genus Escallonia; species Escallonia rubra. The sequence continues at coordinate 9,058 of JAVXUO010001543.1, forward strand.
ATCAAAATATTTGAATAACCCGTACAGGAAGGAAGAAACCGCTGAAAGAACAACCAGATTAACAGTGTCAAACAACGTGAAGACAGAGCAAATTGATCAGCAACAACAGTTGATAAGGATTTTCTGAAGCAAGCTGTTATCAGCACGATTGAGAAAATTTCGGATGAAAACGGCTGATCATGGGGGCTGAGAAGTTATTCCTAATGAAGATAAGGAAAGGCAGCTGTAGAAAGGAGACGGTTACGAGGGATGCAAGTATAAAAGATGATACAAGGTAACAGAAGAAGAGGTCGTCAATCCATCAACAAAAAAGTAGAATAGGAAGATAGTCTGTTTAAATCTTTTAGTCAATCCTTTAGATGATTTTTCTAGTATCGATAGAACATCCAGTACGCTGTCGAAATTGTGTTCGTTGTATTGTAAGAATTGTCTTTATAATTTCAGTGGGTGTATCGTCTTTAGATGAATTCAACATATTATCATCAGTTAGTTTTTCTTTTTAGTGAAGTCCTTAGGCCCAAGAAACAAAGAAGATCCCACACTTTTCATTGGTTGTGTCGCAGGTGCACGATCGATAGTGAGTTTGCCCAATAGCACAAACACAATCACAGAAAGTGCGAATCAGACCAGAAAACCAAAAAACTATCTCATCGTTAGAGTAACAAATCGTAGCCAAACATCTTCATTGGCACAACGCTAAAAAACTTAGTAACACTCCTAGCAATCATTTAGTCACACATTTTCTGCAATGTAGTAAAAATTAATATTTGTGGACTATTTTGACTTCATAAAATGTGGTAACAGATGAGAGGGATTAATTTCACGCTACACCTCATACTTGGGGTCAATTGCCCCCAGCACCCCGTAATTTTAATTTTGGCACCAAACACCAAAATTTTGAAAATGTTGGTATCAAGCACCAATTGACGGTCAAAATGACATTTGACCAGACGTCCGTTAATTTTTTAAGGGTAAAGTGGTTTTTTCATCCATGAAATCCTAGTCAGCTCTAACCCCCTAAGCCCAATGTCATTTCTCTCTTCCCTACTCTCTCTCTCTCTCACTCTCAGAGTAAACACTGTGCACCACCATCAGCACTAAGAACTCGCCTCTAATGCCGCCGACATATCTGGCATCCGGCATGTGCCCTCTTCACCTAGCCTAACCTGACCCGCACACCCTCGATTTGGACCACTAATTATATGGTGAAAGTGTTGTGTTGTGGCTGATTGAGTTTGCCAGTGACCGATGGGTAGATCGAATGACGGGGTGATTCGGAAAGTTGTGGCTGTAGCGGTAGGCAGGGGTGGTGTCTGGTGGTCGTTCGGTTGGAGGCGGCAGTGTCTTATCGAACAATTGTTGTTGGGGGTGGTTGTGGTGATGGGGATAGTGGTGGAAGCAATGGTGGAACGCCAGACAGTGGCTTCGGTCGAAGGCGGTGGCCAGTGGAGTAGTGGTTTTGGTTGGAGGAGGTGGCCGAAGGTTGGGAAGATGATTAGTCAGGGAGAGAAAACGGGTTGAGGAAATGACGTGAAGGGAAATTATTGGTGCCATTTGGAGCTGATGTGGACAAAAGGTGGATATAATAGGTAAAGAGACCATTTTGCCCCTTAAAAAGTAACATACGTATGGTCAAAGGCCAGTTTGACTGTAATTTGGTATTGGATATCAAGATTTCAAATATTTTGGTGTTGGGTGCCAAAATTAAAATTATAAGGTGCTGGGTGCAACTGACCCCTAAGTATGAGGTGTAGCGTAAAATTAATCCCAGCTGAGAGTAACGTGACATACGGTAACTTTATGGAGATGATTCATTAGATAATTACATGGTTCAATTATCTACTAATGCGATTCGGTCACGTATCACTTACTGTGCATAAGATCGGTGCAAGTGTGCACTTAGCTATTGAAAAGCATAGTTATGAATACCATACTGGAATGCTTACTATCTTCATGCATTAAATGGTACGTACCGCTACTATTCAGAATTTTCATCAACTATAAACACATAATACTCATCCACTTACGAACTAAAAATATATGCACATATCTCTTCAATCACAGTTCCTCTAGCATAAATTGTTTGTCCTTACAAAGCTTGAATGACCTTATTTTTCAATTAAATTCTTTCTTCCTAAACAAGCTGTTTATTCCATACAGTGGCATTAATAAATTATTCAATTTGAATTTCCTCCTTTGAAATTACCCCCTTTTGAACCTATCTCATTAGTGAATTATTGTAGAAGAATAAGTTGTCTGTTCAAGAATAACATACTTGACTTCAAGAGTAAGTTGTTTGTACGTGTGTAAAGCTGTACATCATATAGATGAAAGAATGAAAGCTTCCAACTATGAAGTAATTCAGAGCTTAGTAAAAAGGTAAAATCAAACTGAAAATTCCGATAAAGATTGAAAATATACAAGGAAATTTTTTTGGAATTGTAATGAATGTTGTTAAGAAGAGACTGCAGAGAATTAGATTTGATACAATAGAACCTAGTTTTTTTTTCTTTTCTCTTTAGTCTTTATATGGTGAATTTACTTAATTTTTCAACAAAATTTGTAATTTTTAAAATTTTAAGGAAGTGGTACAAAACAATATATTGGCGGTACGTAGTTCTCAACCGGTATCATCTGTACTGCCCGGTACAACTGGTACATTGCAATATTTTGACTGGTAAAAAATATAAAGAGATACCGTGTTGATAGAAGACAAAATTGGTACGTATCAACCGCTATGATATGGATAACTATGTTAAAAATAAGTTAATATGTAAGGGTACGAGGATAGGAAAAAACTTTGCACATCCAAAATGTGCGTGCGGGCTCGCGTACGTGCACACACACACACACACACACTCTCACACATATGGATATATAAGGACGTGGTCTCTTATCCCCGCATGCAACTTAAGCTAAGTTACCAGTATGATCAGGTCGTCTATCCATCGATCTTGGATGAACGAACCATATCTAACTTTAAAAGGAAAAAAAAATACCTATCGTACGCTACATAATGTAGCGGACGTGAAATTTAACGAAAAATGTCTCGAATAGACTTAGTGAATCGGAGGGAATCGCATGCAAATAGGACGGGCAATATGGTAGACTTCACCCTCTGTAGCGAAAGTGAAGTTTACTTAAAAGAATAGATCTGGCCCGTCTATCTAGCAATAGATGGCTAACTAAATGTGGCTGGCAACTTAGCTTAAGTTGCCTGAGCAAGCGATTGATTAGCCCCCCCTCCCTCTCTCCCCCTACCCCATATATGTATGTACACACACACACACACACACATATACATATACATATACATATATATATATGTCTTTACCATAAAAAAATATACATATATATATATATATATATATATATATATGTGTGTGTGTGTGTGTGTGTGTGTGTGTGTGTGTGCGCGCGCGCGCGCGCGTGCGTGCGTGTGAGTGGGAACTGACGTTGACCGCGCGAGCAAATGGGGCTAAGTTGCCCATGCAATCTGGCCGTCCATCCTTTAAGGATGGATGACAAATATTTTTTTTAAGAAAAAAAAACGTCCGCCACACTGTGTGGCAGACAACCTGTTTGACCAAAATGCCCCGCCCTTCCTGTCCACTAGACAGTGTAGCGGGCCACTTTTTGACCCTGACAATTGTCAGTCCAAAAGTTGTCCGCCATACTGTGTGGTGGATGACTTTTGCCTAACATAGTGTCACATCTTGTCCCCCCACTCCGTCCGCCATACAGTGTGGCGGTCGACTTTTTGTTGTCTTTATCCACACTGTACGCTATATTGTGTAGCGGATGTTACATATAAAAATGACGAACACCTAATTTCGAAAGTTTTCTCCCTTCTTTCTTCTTCCCAAACTTCCCAGCGGCGTTGACAAGTAGATCTTTGCAATTTCTTTCCAAGAAATCCTTTAATCGTCTAATTAATCACGTAAGTTCACAAACCAATCCTTTATTTGTTTATATTATGGAGTTTGTGATGAGTATTGCATATTATGCATGATTTTGATTACATAACTAGATATGTGCATGGTTTTGATTATGTATTATACATGTGCTAGCCTTGGTAATTTCTAGATTCCGTGTTTGTATATATATATATATATATATATATATATATATACATATATATATATGGGGCCCGATCCACACCCACCGGTGGAGAAAAAAATTTTCTCCACCCAACCGCTTGTAAGACAAGCGGTTGGCTACCAACACAAAAAGCCCAACCGCATGTAAGAGCAGCGGTTGGGTATGATTATTTTTTTGACATGGCCCCACCATAAAAAACCACTCCACCCAACCGCTTCTCTTATACGCGGTTGGGCAAAAATATTTTGCCCAACCGCTTCTCTTAGAAGCGGTTGGTAACCCCTTTTTTTTTTAATAATTTTTTACACAACCAACCGCATCTAAAACAAGCGGTTGGTGGCTTTAATTTTGGGTGGCTCCCACACAAAACTTTTCAAATTTTTTGATTGGCTGAAAAAAAAAAAAAAAATTTCGAGCCAAGGCTGCCACGTGGCATCATCCGCGCCTGCCACGTGGCCCAACCGCGTGAAAGGACGCCGGTTGTTGCCGCGTGGCCTACACGCGCCTGCCACGTGGCCACCACGCGCCTGCCACGTGGCCAAACGCGGGAAGGTGCGCCTGGGCGGTGCCACGTGGCCTCATCCGCGCCTGCCACGAGGCCCAACCGCGTGAAAGGACGCCGGTTGTTCCCACGTGGCCTCTTCAGCGTCTGCCACGTGGCCCAACCGCGTGAAAGGAGGCCGGTTGTTGCCGCGTGGTCTCCACGCGCCTGCCACGTGGCCACCACGCGCCTGCCACGTGGCCAAACGCGGGAAATTGTGCCTGTTGCTACGGTGGCGGTGCCACGTGGCCTCCCCCGCTCCTGCCACGTGGCCCAACGGCGTGAAGGGTCCCCGCGTGAAGCCCTCTCCTTCTGCCACGTGGCGCCCCTCCCCCCACGCGCCTGTTGGCTCCCCGTGAGTCTGTCCTTGCTCCCCCGTGACCGTCCTTTTTTTGCAGAGACACGTTTTTTTTCTGCCACCACTCACGGGTGTTCTGCAGACACGAACCCTCTTTTTTTCTTCTCTCTTCCTTTTTCTTCTCTATTTATAATCCCCTCCCCCCAACCATTCTTCTCCACATTTATGCTCTGCTCCGAATTTTTTCTCCACAAACCAAAAAATTTTAGCGCTAGAAGAAGATCGGTGAATAATCGCTAGAAGATCGGTAGATTTTTCTTCAAATACATCAAGTCACAACAAGTAAGTATTTTTAATTTCTTTATACATCAAGTCAGCGTATTACACTTAGCGTATTACATTTATAGCGATTCAAAATAGCGTATTACATTACATTTATAGACAGCTTTTTCACGGATTTATAAAAAATAGCTAGAGCGAGATTTTGCCAAAGTGCAAAAAAGAGACCCTAGTTATTATGAAAGCATCTGTATGAGGTAAAAATTTCAGATTTTTCCAAGCGCTGTAGAGGGGCTAACTGATACGGGGAACCGTGTACCTTCGCAGTCTAATTTAAAATACCAAGCTAGCGCGATTTCGCGCGAAACTTTTACGAGCACCCTAGGATGTTGGGAAGTTCCATTCCCCAGGATTTCGCGCCATTCCGGCGCCGTTTGCTTTTTTTTTGCCCGAACGGCCCTTTCAGCGCCCGCCCTTTAAGTAGACAGCTTTTTCACGGATTTATAAAAAATATCTAGAGCGTGATTTGGCCAAAGTGCAAAAAAGAGACCCTAGTTATTATGAAAGCATCTGTATGAGGTAAAAATTTCAGATTTTTCCAAGCGCTGTAGAGGGGCTAACTGATACGGGGAACCGTGTACCTTCGCAGTCTAATTTAAAATACCAAGCTAGCGCGATTTCGCGCGAAACTTTTACGAGCACCCTAGGATGTTGGGAAGTTCCATTCCCCAGGATTTCGCGCCATTCCGGCGCCGTTTGCTTTTTTTTTGCCCGAACGGCCCTTTCAGCGCCCGCCCTTTAATTAGACAGCTTTTTCACGGATTTATAAAAAATAGCTAGAGCGTGATTTGGCCAAAGTGCAAAAAAGAGACCCTAGTTATTCTGAAAGCATCTGTATGAGGTAAAAATTTCAGATTTTTCCAAGCGCTGTAGAGGGGCTAACTGATACGGGGAACCGTGTACCTTCGCAGTCTAATTTAAAATACCAAGCTAGCGCGATTTCGCGCGAAACTTTTACGAGCACCCTAGGATGTTGGGAAGTTCCATTCCCCAGGATTTCGCGCCATTCCGGCGCCGTTTGCTTTTTTTTTGCCCGAACGGCCCTTTCAGCGCCCGCCCTTTAATTAGACAGCTTTTTCACGGATTTATAAAAAATAGCTAGAGCGTGATTTGGCCAAAGTGCAAAAAATAGACCCTAGTTATTCTGAAAGCATCTGTATCAGGTAAAAATTTCAGATTTTTCCAAGCGCTGTAGAGGGGCTAACTGATACGGGGAACCGTGTACCTTCGCAGTCTAATTTAAAATACCAAGCTAGCGCGATTTCGCGCGAAACTTTTACGAGCACCCTAGGATGTTGGGAAGTTCCATTCCCCAGGATTTCGCGCCATTCCGGCGCCGTTTGCTTTTTTTTTGCCCGAACGGCCCTTTCAGCGCCCGCCCTTTAATTAGACAGCTTTTTCACGGATTTATAAAAAATAGCTAGAGCGTGATTTGGCCAAAGTGCAAAAAATAGACCCTAGTTATTCTGAAAGCATCTGTATCAGGTAAAAATTTCAGATTTTTCCAAGCGCTGTAGAGGGGCTAACTGATACGGGGAACCGTGTACCTTCGCAGTCTAATTTAAAATACCAAGCTAGCGCGATTTCGCGCGAAACTTTTACGAGCACCCTAGGATGTTGGGAAGTTCCATTCCCCAGGATTTCGCGCCATTCCGGCGCCGTTTGCTTTTTTTTGCCCGAACGGCCCTTTCAGCGCCCGCCCCGGACACCGGTTCGCGATTTTTGCGCGAAAAATCCGTAAAGTACTTTTTAGGCCAATGATGAACTCACGAAGCGTAAAGTAGAATTTCGAGGCACCTTTGAGATTTTTCCTGATGCCAGGGGCATTTCGGTAATTTGCCACCCCGCGAGGGGTGTTTCGGTGTTTTTCCCGCGCCAAGTTTTTAATTACACAGTTTTAGTCCAGGAATGTAATCACAGAAACTGAAATGTTGTTTTCAAGCTGGTTCGGGGGCGTTGGGGTGATAGTGAACCCCCGGGGGCATTTCGGTAATTTGCCGGCGATGACTGCCAGGGGGTATTTTGCACAAGTAGCGGGTGTTTTGGTAACTTTCCCCCTTTAAAATTTTTCCTGATATATTGGGTATATAATTGACGTAATACATTTAAAAACTTGACTTCAAAGCGGTTTTGAGGTCTTGGGGGTGTAGGGGCCGTCGGGGGGTATATTGCTATATAACCACGTTGGCGCTACATTCAGTGAGAACTGGCGTAATTAACCGTTCGGAGTGGTGGGAAGTGAGGATTTGTTTTAATACATTTAAATAATGACTATTGCTAATGTGTTGGTAAGCTAGGTTAAACATCCAGATATGTTGGTTTGGAATGTAAATATTATAACCTGATATGTTGGATTACGATTATATTTTGTTCTTATAGATATGGATTTCAACCCCGGACCTCATGATACATCAATCCTATACGATGACGATGACCACGTCGCGAGGCACGTATTTGACGGTGTCGATAGGGGTGTTTTGGAAACAGTTCAAACCACAAGAGGAATTGAAGAGTGGGTACTAAACGAGGAACAAAAAGCCCTTATACACGGTCAAAATTTAAGCCTGTTCACCGATTGCGGGAAATGGTATCGCCACGACGATTGCCTTATATCCGCTCTAGTTGAACGATGGAGGAGCGAGACGAACTCATTTCATTTCCGGTTTGGTGAAATGACTGTTACGTTAGAGGACGTCGGATATATACTTGGAATCCCATGTCACGGCAGACCCGTTACTCTGAGCGTGCCGTCTGCATCCGTAGCGAATATGGCTAGGCATTATTTTCCGGGAATTCCAAGGGCAGCTATTACAACGAACGGCGTCAAGCTTAAATGGCTGAGAGAGCAGTATGGCGTGCTACCGGATGAGTACTCTCGTCAGGATTTCGTGACGTATACGAGGGCATACCTTCTGTATATTATTGGAGCCATATTACTTCCGACGCACTCGAAAAACACAGTGCATCCGAGGTATATGGTGTTATTGGAGGATCTTGACGAGGTATACTCGTACTCGTGGGGTTCAGCTGTCCTTGCGCACCTATATCGAGCACTGCATAAGGCTACGAGATTCGGTGCCAAGTCCATTGCCGCCTGCCTGACTCTATTACAGGTATGAGCATTTATTTTCTTATCCGGATCCTTAGTCAATATATTCGGGATTCATTACTAATTCCATATAATGTTTGCGTTCACAGGTTTGGTCTTACGAGAGGCTACCCACGGGTCGTCCGGAGCCGTTGGTAGATTCCGATGAGACGTGGCCTAGGGTGTGGGCCTGGGGGCCTCCGACCAACCGGAGGAGGAGACGGGTAGACCCTCACAACCATCTACAGTTCTATCGGGGGGAACTAGAGATGCTGGATGCATACCAGGTGGCGTGGCAGCCATACGACAAGGTGATGCATCTGTTGGATGAGTTATGGTGGCAACTTCCGGTGTCGTACGTGCTTGCAGGTTTGGTTCGGGTGCCGCTGATTCACTTCGAAGAATGTGAGTTTCAGATGCCCGATCGAGTTATGAAGCAAGCTGGCTGTCCACAGGGGATTCCGAAACCCGCTGTAGACATGCGGCCATACAGGGGTGGTCGAGGGCCGAACTTCGAGGTGACTAATGCCTTGACTGTGTTGGGTGACGAGGTGCAACAATGGAATATCTGGCAGGAAACGTATGACAGCCTTGTATCGATGAAGCACGACGGCACCAGTACTGAGGACTACTTACAGTGGTTTCTCAGGGTGACGCGCACGCGGGTGACTCGCCCTGCCCCAGTGAGGACCAAATCCTATGCGCCCCGTGAGGTCTATGACCAGTTCTGGGCATTGGCCATTGTAAGTCATGCTAGTGTTGTTTGATAATTTATTTGCACACGCGTATCGACCATCAAATGATATGATTTGCCATATTTTCTATGCATGTTTGTTAGGTTGACCAGGCCACTGACGTTTTCAAGCAGCTGGAGTCGTTTGACTGGTTTGTCGCGCAGGCTCCTGACAATATTAAGAGGTCCATTGAGAGGTACAAGACTGATGTTCAAAACTTTAGTCTTGCGTACCGGGGTTGCCAAGGGGAGCCGTCTAGTCGCCCTCCTCCTGACGCGTACGACTATCAGCCTCAGAGTCAGGTGTGGGAGCCGTCTAGTCGCCCTCCTCCTGACGCGTACGACTATCAGCCTCAGAGTCAGGTGTGGGAGCCGTCTAGTCGCCCTCCTCCTGACGCGTACGACTACCGAACTTCCAGTCAGGTGTGGGAGCCGTCTAGTCGCCCTCCTCCTGACGCGTACGACTACGGAACTTCCAGTCAGGTGTGGGAGCCGTCTAGTCGCCCTCCTCCTGACGCGTACGACTACGGAACTTCCAGTCAGGTGTGGGAGCCGTCTAGTCGCCCTCCTCCTGACGCATACGACTCTCTGTGCCAGAGTAAGGTTCCCCAAGTAGGAATCCATGCCTCGCGCCCAAGTTTCCGGTCGAACAAAGGACAAGCGACGAAGCCATTGAGGCCGGAGAAGATGGCTTGGATCGACCGGCACTACTTCGGGCATGAGCCTGTCAGTGCAACAGACTTCCCTCTTGGGACAGGACTAGGTCATTCGGATATCAGAATGTTGGCGCCGGAGACAGATCTTTCAAATTTTGTCATCAACGCTTATATAGATCTGCTCCGGATTAGAGAGCATAAATTTAACCGTTCTGAATACTGTAAGCTTAACATGTATCCCACTCATTTTGTGGCATTAGCGATCCGGGAATTCCATCAATGGAAGCAAGGGGGCAACTGGAGTAATTGGAAACCAGGTCGAAACATGTTATGCATGATGAACGCAGAGTATCAATGTCCCGCTGCTGATGCGAACCTTATCATGATACCTTGTCTTCATGGGCACCACTGGTTCCTATTAGTTCTCCATCCAGCGTTCAGAACGGTTCACATATACGATAGCCTAAGGGAGGACGAGCCCGGACAGCTGCTGGCACAGATGTACGACGACTACATCACTTTAGTGGTTAGTTTTTATTTTTTGACCTTGGCTCATAGTATATTGTTGTTGTTTCATAGGCTTGATTCGCGATTTTATTGTTGGATGCAGACTACTGTCCTCTCGATAGCGTGCGGACGGCCACGGGGGGAGCCTTGGACGGTCGTGATGATAAAGGACCGACCAAAGCAATGTAACGGTAACGATTGCGGGATTTACGTCCTCAAGTACATGGACTACATTGCTCGATCGGAAGTGCTCAAACACTCCTCGTGGACCCGGAAGGATGCCTTGACGTTTAGGTATAGGATAGCCTGGGAACTGAAAAAGAATGAAGCCAGACGACTTCATTACCATTATCCTGACGTGTGTGGCTAGCTGCTGTGATGTTACGACAAACTGTACCAGAAAGAAATGTACATAAATTTTCGCATGCTATGAATTTGGCGCTAAAATGTGCGCGAATATACATTTCATATGACGCATTCGGAAAAATAACGTGTCTCGTTGTTCGCCGAAATACATAAGAATGGGATAACTAGCGCGCCTCATGTGCAATGAGCGAAAAAAAGTGAGAAAAAAATTTACAAGATTCGAGCGTTATGAATTAGTGAATAGGCCCTTCATAGGAAAACCGAAAAAATAACGTGTCTCGTTTTTCGCCGAAATACATAAGAATGGGATAATTAGCGCGCCTCATGTGCAATGAGCGGAAAAAAAGTGAGAAAAAAATTTACAAGATTTTTCGAGCGTTATGAACCCCTAAAGTGTGCCCGAATAGGCCCTTCATAGGAAAACCGAAAAAATAACGTGTCTCGTTTTTCGCCGAAATACATAAGAATGGGATAACTAGCGCGCCTCATGTGCAATGAGCGGAAAAAAGTGAGAAAAAAATTTACAAGATTAGCGTTATGAAAGTGTGCCCGAATAGGCCCTTCATAGGAAATCCGGAAAAATAGCGTGTCTCGTTTTTCGCCGAAATACATAAGAATGGGATGCGCGCCTCATGTGCAATGAGTGATTTACAAGCGAGCGCGAAAGTGTGCCCGAATAGGCCCTTCATAGGAAAACCGAAAAAATAACGTGTCTCGTTTTTCGCCGAAATACATAAGAATGGGATAATTAGCGCGCCTCATGTGCAATGAGCGGAAAAAAAGTGAGAAAAAAATTTACAAGATTTTTCGAGCGTTATGAATTGGCCCCTAAAGTGTGCCCGAATAGGCCCTTCATAGGAAAACCGAAAAAATAACGTGTCTCGTTTTTCGCCGAAATACATAAGAATGGGATAACTAGCGCGCCTCATGTGCAATGAGCGGAAAAATCGCGACAAAAAAATGTCTAAGATTTTTCGAAAGTTATGAAGTGGCCACTAAAGCGTGACTAAAGTGCAATGAACAAAACAAATTAAAAGATTTTTCAGGAACCTATGAATTGGGCGCTAAAGCGTGCGCGAATATGCCATTCAAAAATTTTCAATAATCCACAAACCAAATCACAAATTAAAGATTCAACAAATCAAATCACAAATTTAAACATTAAAAAAGTTATTCGTTATACAACTGAAACATTAACCCTAACACTCTTCCTCCTCATCGTCCTCCTCGACCATACTTCCAGGTTCCATACCTAACACTTTGTAATGGTTTCTCTTGTCATGATTAGTCATCTTATTACACAACGCACACTTTCGCAATTTTTTTTGACCCGTTGCTTTTTCAATCGGATTCTTCATGCGGATTTCTCGTTTTCGCCCTTTTGTTTGAGAAATAATGGGATCAAAAATGTGGTCCTCCTCACCTTGCATGCTAGTGCCGTCAATGATTGGCTGTTTGGCTCGATTGAATCTACCGGCTGGAGTCGGCCGAGGGTCCCGACTTTCTGGTAATGCCATCCTAAACTGTGCATGCTTAGCATGATCCCGTGCGGCTGCTTCAACTTGATAAGTGTACCCATCAAATGTTGACGCTGCATCCATCGATAAACCGTGCATGATGTTACAAAGATGATTATATCGCAGCGCCTCAGATTCCCTGAAATCAACTGAAACACTGGGCACGTAAGGAATGTGACCGTGGACTCTATTGGCTTCCTTCGTCCACCGTTCCAAGATATACTGTGGAGGGATTTGAGTTGCATTCTTGGCGCTCAAAACCCTCAACGCATGTCGACAAAGTATACCTTTATGCTCAAAGAGTTGACAGTTGCAATTTACCAACCCGGTGTCCATACATTTAGCTACGGTAAAATGTCTTCTGTTCCTCGGAGCCGACGAAGAGCACGGATTGGCATAATTCGTCACATTTGTCAAAGCATAAACCTTGAGATCTCTGGTGGAAAACTCGTGCAACTTTGTCATGCCATATTGATTCGACTTTAATAGTTCCTCTTGAAACTGTCGAAACATTTCCTTCGTATAGACTTGAGCCGCATGAGCCTCCAATGGTGAACGAAGTAGTATGGATCTTTCTTTGTAAACTGTAGCCGCGTCGGCTTCTCTCTCACGGTACAATTGCCTCTCAAGGACTTTCTGCATCTCTAGTACAAACTCCGCTATACTTGAAGACTGACCTACGTACCCATCGAAGAATGAATTCATAGCTTCGCTTCTCGATGTCGTAGTCATTCCGGCAGCAAAAAACTTCTTGGTGTAGGCACCGACCCACTGTGTCTTGATCTCATACAACGATTTTAACCATCCATGATTGTGCAAACCGTAGTCATCCATTAACGCGGCCCACCTCTCCTCGAACACGTCTACCGTCAACGATTTCTTCACGCATGTATTAAAGTCAGTCTTGAATTCCGGATGCTTTGCATATACATTGTGAAGCCGTTCGGGATATTTGTTGCTTATGTGCCACGTGCACAGGCCATGGTGAGTATCTGGAAGGACCTTAGCGATTGCATTATTCATTGCCAGATCTTGGTCGGTGATGATGGTCTTTGGAGGAATATGATACATGGCTTGAAGCCACGTTTCAAATAACCACGTAAATGACTCCTCCGTCTCATCCCTAAGCAGGGCAAAGCCAAATGAGATTGACTGATAGTGGTGGTTCACCCCGGTGAACGGAGCAAAAGGCATAGAGTACTTATTGGTGCGGTATGTGGTGTCAAACGTCACAACATCCCCAAAATTTTGGTAAGCAGCTCTAGAACGGGGGTCCACCCAAAATATAGTACTAATGCGGCCCTCATCATCCACTTGGAGACTGTAGAAAAATCCAGAATTCTCACTCTGAAGGCACCTGAAGATATCAAGTGTAGCTTGAGAATCGATCTGACCGAAAGACTCTCTCCTCTGAGCACGGAGTTGATTTCGAAGGTCAACGTCGTTGAAAGTCAACTTGTCAATCCCCCCAGCCTGGCTTGAGAAAACCCCCATCATCTTAGAAGGTGATATTTTAGCGTCGGCCATTGTTGAAATCAGTTGTCTGTGTGCCGCGCTTATTTGTCGGTGTTGATGAATTTGACCAATCATACTTGGGGTGCAAAACTGATGATTATGGCTCAACTCCACAGCCGTCAAAACCCAATGGTTTTCATTTTTCCGGTGTACTGCATACACATGGGCTTTGCAGCCGGTACCCGGAAATGTGTCCCGTTTTCTTTGTCTTGTTGTCCCTTCGTCACTGATCTGAACGACGGGGGGTACATACGGTGCTCCTCTATGACACTCAAATAACCTTGCACCAATTTGATCGGTATTCACCCGTTTTCTAGTCGTCTTAGTTCTAATACCGAAACCCATCGATTTCGAATATGCTCTGTAGTATGCTTCGACTTCGTCCAGTGTTTGGAAAATTTGACCCAAGTAAGGTGGATCAGAACCTTCACAAAAAATATTTCCTCCAGTTGCATCCATATTTATACTGAAATCTAAAAAATAAAAACCAATACGATTATCAACAAGTCATAGAATTAAATAAAAGAAGAATAAAAATTATTTAAACGTAATTGCTTAAGCTGATTTGTATAATGTAAAATTATCAAAATAGCCCCCGACGGGGGCAAATTAGCAAAATGCCCCCGGGGAGTTCATTATCACCCTAACGTCCCAAATCAGCTTGAAAACAACCTTTTAGGTGCTTTGCTTACATTTCTGGACTAAGAAGTCCTTTAAAAGACTTAACGCTGTAAAATTACAAAAATACCCCCCTCGGGGCTGCGAATTAACGAAAAATGCCCCATGGCATCAAAAAATCGTTCCGAGTGCTTTGAAACGGCATTTTAAGCTTCCTGAATTCATCCGGGACAAAATAAGTTTTCGGGTGTCTGACACCCTTTGCTGAACTAAAAGTTATTTTAAGGTATGGCCCTTTAAGCTGGATCATTCCTAACAAAATAGCCCCCGATGAGCGGCAAATTACCGAAATGCCCCAGGGGGTAACCAACATATCTGGATGTTTAACCTAGCTTACCAACACATTAGCAATAGTCATTATTTAAATGTATTAAAACAAATCCTCACTTCCCACCACTCCGAACGGTTAATTACGCCAGTTCTCACTGAATGTAGCGCCAACGTGGTTATATAGCAATATACCCCCCGACGGCCCCTACACCCCCAAGACCTCAAAACCGCTTTGAAGTCAAGTTTTTAAATGTATTACGTCAATTATATACCCAATATATCAGGAAAAATTTTAAAGGGGGAAAGTTACCAAAACACCCGCTACTTGTGCAAAATACCCCCTGGCAGTCATCGCCGGCAAATTACCGAAATGCCCCCGGGGGTTCACTATCACCCCAACGCCCCCGAACCAGCTTGAAAACAACATTTCAGTTTCTGTGATTACATTCCTGGACTAAAACTGTGTAATTAAAAACTTGGCGCGGGAAAAACACCGAAACACCCCTCGCGGGGTGGCAAATTACCGAAATGCCCCTGGCATCAGGAAAAATCTCAAAGGTGCCTCGAAATTCTACTTTACGCTTCGTGAGTTCATCATTGGCCTAAAAAGTACTTTACGGATTTTTCGCGCAAAAATCGCGAACCGGTGTCCGGGGCGGGCGCTGAAAGGGCCGTTCGGGCAAAAAAAAAGCAAACGGCTCCGGAATGGCGCGAAATCCTGGGGAATGGAACTTCCCAACATCCTAGGGTGCTCGTAAAAGTTTCGCGCGAAATCGCGCTAGCTTGGTATTTTAAATTAGACTGCGAAGGTACACGGTTCCCCGTATCAGTTAGCCCCTCTACAGCGCTTGGAAAAATCTGAAATTTTTACCTGATACAGATGCTTTCAGAATAACTAGGGTCTCTTTTTTGCACTTTGGCCAAATCACGCTCTAGCTATTTTTTATAAATCCGTGAAAAAGCTGTCTAATTAAAGGGCGGGCGCTGAAAGGGCCGTTCGGGCAAAAAAAAAGCAAACGGCTCCGGAATGGCGCGAAATCCTGGGGAATGGAACTTCCCAACATCCTAGGGTGCTCGTAAAAGTTTCGCGCGAAATCGCGCTAGCTTGGTATTTTAAATTAGACTGCGAAGGTACACGGTTCCCCGTATCAGTTAGCCCCTCTACAGCGCTTGGAAAAATCTGAAATTTTTACCTGATACAGATGCTTTCAGAATAACTAGGGTCTCTTTTTTGCACTTTGGCCAAATCACGCTCTAGCTATTTTTTATAAATCCGTGAAAAAGCTGTCTAATTAAAGGGCGGGCGCTGAAAGGGCCGTTCGGGCAAAAAAAAAGCAAACGGCGCCGAAGTGGATAGAAATCCTGGGGAATGGAACTTCCCAACATCCTAGGGTGCTCGTAAAAGTTTCGCGCGAAATCGCGCTAGCTTGGTATTTTAAATTAGACTGCGAAGGTACACGGTTCCCCGTATCAGTTAGCCCCTCTACAGCGCTTGGAAAAATCTGAAATTTTTACCTCATACAGATGCTTTCAGAATAACTAGGGTCTCTTTTTTGCACTTTGGCCAAATCACGCTCTAGCTATTTTTTATAAATCC